>JAAWXA010000046.1:0-274346 GCA_038090715.1 Florisuga fusca | reverse complement strand
CCCCTCCCCCCCAGTAACTCTCACGTCACCCCCAAAGCTGTAGGGCAGCCCCGACAATGTCCCAGGCTGAGCTCCCAGAGTCAGCCCTGGACAGGGGATGAAGACAGAAACACAAGGGTTCAGGAGGGCTTGGATCAGGATCACAGGCACACAAAGGGACAGAATCTTCCCAGGACACTGATCATAGGCAAAGAAAACCCATCACCTAACACCCTGGTGTGCTCAGGAATCTGTTCATTCTGATGACACTGCTGTGGTTACCACACTTCAGAGCTTCCCTTGTGCTCTCATGAAAGTCTCAGTAATTGTTTAATAGAATCAAAGAATGGTTTGGGTTGGAAGGGACATAAAAGATCATCAGGATTCAACCCCCCTGCATGGGCAGGGACATCTTCCACTAGATGAGGTTGGACAAAGCCTCATCCAGCCTGGCCTTCAACACTTCCAGGGAGGAGGCAACAACAACCTCCGGTGACAACCTATTCCAGTATCTTGCTACCCTCATGGGGAAGAATTTTTTCCTAATACCTAACCTACATCTCCCCTCTTTCAGTTAAAAACCATTACCCCTTGTCCTGTCACTACCCCCTCTGGTGAAAAGTCCCTCCCCAGCTTTCCTGGGGCCCCTTCAGGCACTGGAAGCTGCTCCAAGGTCTCCCCATTGCAGCCTTCTCTTCTCCAGGCTGAACACCCCCAACTCTCTCAGCCTGTCTTTGTAGCAGAGGTGCTCCAGCCTTTTGATCATCTTTGTGGCCCTTCTCTGGACCCTTAACAACAGGTCTACATCTTTCTTGTGCTGGAGGCCCCAAGGCTGTAGGCTCCTCAAATGCACAGACATTGTTTAAGTTCACCTAAACAATTACTAGGGAGTTGTAAAAAGAGCTCAGAAAGATTTTTTTTTCTCAATGAAGCATGTTGATAAAAACAATTAATGGTTTCATGTATATGTATGTATACATAGGACAGCACATAGCCAGATATTTTATTCTAACATGGAGAAACCAATTACCACTCCCTGTGACCGAGAGCCTCAGAAAGCACCAAGAGGTAGGAAAATGGTGATGATATTCTAATCAGACATTTCCAGGGAGAATAGTTCTACTTTTTCAGCTGAAGCATGGAACAGCACAGAAACCAGACTCTTGCTGTAGAAATTGCTCTTTGTGGGAGTAAAATAAGTTCCCCCATCAGCTATTATGTCCTCAGAAAGCTGCAGGTTGTAGGTCCTTCATGATGTAATGCAGCCATCTGGCCAAGTGCCTAAGTACATCTGCTTAAAAACACACATAGCTCAGTCCAGGGCACCACAGCTTCTGGGGTGGTCCTGGTCCATGGAAGGGACATTCCTGTTCCCAGTATCATTTGAGAGTCCCCTGTCACAACCTGCTGGCACACCATGGACAGAAGGACAAGGGGGCTTGTTGTGCAGGGCCTTCTGCTGGTGAAGGACAGCAGCAAGTCCCAGAAGCTCCCAGGTGGGGTGGGTGGCTGCTCCTACAGAAGCACTCTCACCAACACATTCTAAATGTTGTCTCTGGAAAAAGGTTGTGCTGTGGACAAAGCAATCCCTCTTCTTTAGCAGGAGTGCAGAAGGATGAAAGTCATCACCCATTAACAGTAAAACAATTAAGGAGCCCAGACTGTTCTCAGTTCTCCTGGCCTGAAACCGATGGGTGCTCCTGATGTAACTGTCACTGAGCTCATTTATTCTGCCACATTTCCCCCCATGTAAATGAAGTATTTCCCGAGCTATTTATCTAAATGAAGTATCGTGCACTTAGAAACAAATAAGCACTTGGTGGTTACCCAGAGAAGTTCCCAATTCTGCCTTGTTTAAAGAAAAGATTCACCTTGCTCTGGAGCCCACTTCAAGCCTTATTCCCACCTCTCCCAAGCACACGTCACACATCATGAGCCTCTTCTCATTAAATTTAGATTAAAAGGACTTTCTTCCCAGACAGAATCGTAAAATGAAAAACATCTCATTTCAGCTCTTGCCTCCAAACATGAGGCTTGCCATTCAAGGGGGGGCCAGCACTAATAACTTTTCTGCTGAAACAGCTACTTCTATTTTATTCCTTTCAAATGCATGACAAAGGCTACAAAGCACAGAGCAGCAGCACAGGACACATTTTTAAGAACAGCTCAATGTATGTGTGCACTATGATTCAGTCTGGGAGATGGATGTGAAGTGTCCCACTCTGTTCTTACACTTCCCCCTCACAGGTACTTACTGTGAATTCAGCATATAAAGGTCTGGCCACATCTGAAAACAAAGATGAGTTGAAAGCATCTAAAAAATTCTTTAAAAATTAAGAATATAGTGATTTCACTGAAATGACACTAAAAAGGAAATGGAGCACTTCACGATAATGGATCAAACCTCATTTAGAGCTCATCAGAATGGGGAGTGTCTGTAATTTTGGTTTTGCATGAAGTTCAAAATCTGTAATAAATTATAATAAAAATGAAAGCTGTGAATGGAGCAAAATTTCAGTTTTAGCAGAACAAAACGGTCTCATCAAGTAAAGCAGTTTTTAATTTCAGTTCTGGAAACTCTTCTGGCTTTTTTTGAAATGCATTTCAAAGCCCATGCGGAAATAATGAGCTTTGGAAACCAGAATGTATAAAGCAAAGAGTGCAGAAGAATAGGGACAATGAGCAGGGCTGTGTCTTCAGGTCCTGATGACAGTATAACTCACTTCTCATTCATTTGTTTAGATTTCAACACTAATTATTATTAGTGTCTAATTCATCAGAATTCCTGGGTTTGGTATGAGCTTAAAATGACAAATATAGCAATTGCCTGTAAACACAGGATCCCACAAGAGATGGAAAAAAACAAAGCATAATACCAGAACTGATTGCTTGATTGCTTCTAAATTTTTATCAACAAATTGTTCTGAACCATTTTCTCGGAAAAAACATCCATTGCTGCAGCCTCTGAGGCTTAGCAGAGACTGTCTGCATGTGTCCTCCTGCTTCAGCAAGGTCACACAGGACAAGTGCTGCTCCAAACTTATTCATGGTTTTGCAAGTCATAGAAGCATGCTTGATATATTATTTCACTTGTAAGTCACCAGGTAGCCTTAAAGTCACTGCAAATCTTAAAGCAATGAAAAGCCTTCAGCTGAATTCACTCTAAAATGAAACCTGGGCCATATTTTGGCTCCACTTTAAATTGCACTTGTAAAATGTGAGTCAAGTCCCTAAAGGAAAATGGAAACTCTTCCATCCACTTCTGTAGGCTTTAAAAATCAGCCTGACATGTGGTCCCACATGCCCAGCTTGGTAGTGGTTTGCTTGGGAGGCACAGTTTCCAGCATTACCTACCAAGGCTGAATGTTTTTATTTTTCTGAAAATCAGAATTTTTTTACAATAACAAGGCTTTTCTTTTTTTATTTATTTATTTATTTATTTATTTATTTATTTATTAAAATGATGCATTTGGATACAAAAGGACAGCTCCTCCAAGAACTGTGGAGAGCTCTGGGCCCAAAAGGAGTCTCTCAGCTCCACTTCACTGGTTTAACTAGAAGTTGCTCATTGATCTGCCCCATAAATGAGTGAGCTCTAGCATGCCATTAAACACAGGTATGCCCATCAGGCTGGACGCAGGCTTTTTGCCTGCCTGGATGCTCACAGCTTCCTTATTGCCATGGACAGTCCAAATAAGGAAAGACTGGGTTCCCCTCCTGACTCCTTGGCATTTCTGTAGGTTCCATCATCAAGTGGTTTCCCTGTATTTTTGAATAAGCTGTTCCTTGCTGAAAGCACCAAAACGGAGCGGCTGTACATCAATTTTCATCACTGCCTAACCCAGCTCAGAAGCAACAAGGCTGCCTAAGCCTTCAGCATGGAAAGAAAAGCTCAGGCTTGGTGTCACCATAGCTGCCCCTCACCCAGAGGAGCCCATTGCAGGAGCATCCACACACGATACCGCGGGTACCCCTGTACCAGTGACAAGAGGGCTTTGTATTTGCTCATAAAGCATTTAATAACTTCCCTTGTTCTTGTTTGCTAGATTCTGTCTGTCATGGTTTGGGTGCATTTAAATGTCTTTAGAGCTATTTAGAATTACTCATCCTTCTGTGGCATGAAATGAGAATCTGAACTCAAACTGCTGGTGTACAGAGTTTGTCACTGACTGTTTCCATCACTTTTGAGATAGATGCCTTCAGCAGAGAGAGATGACTGAGCTTTCCTGGAGACCAACGTGCTCTCTGGTTCTCTGACATCCTCTTGCTGTAAGATAAACTTGATGAAAGTTTCTGGGACAAGGTCTTGTGCTGGCCTTTGTGCCAGAGGAGCATCCAAGCCCAGCCTGGCTTCAGCTAGGATGGGACAGGCACAAAGACCCACAACAGAAATTCCAGTGAGGAGTCACAACCCAGTTGAGACTCACTCAGTACCAGGAACTCCATTTCCATTAAAAATACTGCCATTTGGAAATGCCTGTTCCTTCTTAACAGTCTCTGATAAAGGCAACAGAGCAAACACACAGATCCTGCTCTCACAGAGCTTCTCAGGTTTGACCTGCCATTGCACTGACTTACTGGGAGCACTGGGAGAACACACAGGCAGTGTTTAATTACAGACACTCCTCACCAGTTGCCAGCAGAGTCAGTGGCAAGGCAGCCTAACACCAGTAGCTTTTTATTTCTCTTAAGCTCCAGGCCTGCAGGAGGAGGGTTTCATCTCCTCTGTGCTCAGATCACACACTACTGGGTCACACGTGCCACACAAAGCACAGCCAGAGCTTGATGCTGCCAGTGGCAACTTGTGATGATGGCAGAGGGACTTGGTTTTAGTCCCAGATCTGTAAAATCTCTTAAAATGAACTAATAGCAGCTGTTAAGCAAATGTACAGTTTAAAAGTGGCAATTAATTTATGCATTGTCAGGGGTCGCAGCCCACACTGTCTGCAGATCAACAATTAAACAGCATTTAACTCCCTCCAAAAGGCAGTAACAAT
The DNA here is from genome assembly GCA_038090715.1 of Florisuga fusca. Taxonomy (NCBI): domain Eukaryota; kingdom Metazoa; phylum Chordata; class Aves; order Apodiformes; family Trochilidae; genus Florisuga; species Florisuga fusca. The sequence continues at coordinate 269,370 of JAAWXA010000046.1, read as the reverse complement.
TACTTAGGACAATGGGTTTGTAGTTGCTGATTTTCTTGAAAGAGCTTTGCTTTGACCAAAGCCTATTGTTGTCTTTCATTTTCATGATGGTGGGGTTTCACTTTTTGCATTTACTAAATGAAAACCAAAACTCAAAGTTTTCACACACTGGAAACCATTTTGCTGCTGCTTTTCCTTTCCTGCTCTGGAAAGAAAGTATTGAAAAGCTTTTGACAAGTCAAATAATTTCATATGCAGTTCACAGCAGTTATTTTTCTCTTATTTTTTTGGCATGGCCAAGTCCAACACTGTTCATCTTCATAAGCTGGAAGTTCAGGATGCAGTAGAGGTTTGGTAGCACTGGGAGGGGGTGGCTGAAGACAACCTCACCACCTGTGCCCCTGCTCCATCAGCACGACTTGTGGGCAAAAGAGCTCCCTACACAAGCTATAAAGTATCACAGCTACAAAGCAAAGGCCCATCCAGCTCGTGGCAAGAGCCACGACTTTCACGACAGCTTTAACCTGGTGCTGGATTTGAGTTAACAGCCTCAACAGGGAGTCTTCACCCTGCAATCCCAGCTGGGCAGAGCAACCTGCCTGGTGTGTGTCCCACTGCTGGCACATCCTCCCTGAAACTCAGGGCCAGTCTGTGCTCTTCTGATTTAGCTCCAGTTTTCATTGTACATTTCGTTTTGCACTAAAGCAAAGTACAGGGTCCTGCACCCCGAGCACCAATATAGGTTGGGGGTGAACCTGCTGGAAAGCAGTTCAGAGGAGAAAGATCTAGGGGTCCTGATAGTGAATTATCTCTGAGCCAGCAGTGTGCCCTTGCTGCCAGGAAGCCCAGAGGAATCCTGGGTTGCATAAGGAAGAGTGTGGCCAGGTTGAGGGAGGTCACTTTCCCTCTCTTCTCTGCCCTGGTGAGGCCACATCTGGAATACTGCATCCAGTTCTGGGCTTCCCACTTCAAGAGACAGGGAACCTCCAGGGGAAGGCAACGAAGATGAGCATCTCTCTGATGAGGAAAGGCTGAGAGAGCTGGGACTGCTTAGTCTGGAGATCTCAATAATGCCTACAAGTATCTAAAGGGTGGGCACAAGGAAGATGGAGAACAACTCTGCTCAGTAGTTCCCAGTAGTTCCTGTTCCTGAGGGACAACAGGCACCAGCTGGAACATAGGAAGTTCCATTTAAGCATAAGAAAAAACTTCTCTACAGTGTGGGTGACAGCCCTGGCACAGGCTGCTCAGGGATTTTATGGAATCTCCTCTGGTGACATTCAAAACCTGCCTGGCTGCAGTCCTGTGCAGTGTGCTCTAGCTGATCCTGCTTTAGTGGGAGAGTTGGACTCGATGATCTCTAGAGGTCCCTTCCAACTCTGACAATCCTGTGATTCTGTAAAGCAGGAAAAGAGATTTTAGCAGGGAGCATCTCTTCCCCTCCCAGGCTTTTAATGGCAAGAACTCTAAGCCAAGGTCATCAACTATGTTCTTCCCAAATCCATACAGAAATACACCTCCACAAAGAGCTTTCCCACCGATGTCAGGGGAGGATGAATCATGCCTTAAAAGGCAGTTGTCTGCTTCTGATCTGCAGAGATAGCCCAGACATGGGGCCAGACAGACAAAGACACAAGATAGGCGAGATGGATATTAAGCAGCTCATCCACACATGGGATTAATTAGGAAGAGTTTTGGTCTGGGTGTTGGCATCCCCATGTTCTTGACTCTCTGGAGACCATGACTGGCTGGAGCCCCACATTTTAAATTTAAAGCAATGCCCATCCAAAACTCAATAAAACTTTCCTATGAACCTCACCAGACACTGAGTAAGAACCAAAATATTTAGTCACTAGAAAGCAGCTCAAGCTGTAACAGAACCTTATTAAGAAGAATAAGGAGATTATTTTTAAAAAACCCCAAAACTAACAAAGGCCTTCTCTTGGGCAGGGTGCCATGGCAGGACAAGCTCCCTTGGGATGCAGGCAGGAGCACACCACCTCCTCTTTGCAAATTGCTTCCAAAAGCAGTGATTTCTGGGGCGCAGGTTTAAGTAAAGCTCATTTGGGTTTGTTGTCAGCTGCTCAGAAGAAAGACAACTCAGCCGTGATGGTCACCCAGGGCTCCCCTGCTGTCTGTGGAGAGGGATGGACACTGTTGGAGGGCGAATTAATTGCACTTACAGGAGTACCCAGCTCCTCTCCAGCACTGGTTAAGCTAATTACGACTAACTACCCAGTTTCTACCCAAGTCTATTTTTTTGTAAAAATCCCTCTTGCAGTGCCGCTCAGTTTGCTGTAAGGCTGAAGAGCTGAGCTGCAAAGGCTGCTCAGAGCACCTGGAAACTGCAGAAGGAGCCCAAATATTGCAGAAATACAGGCACGAGGAAATCCACATGATCATGGTCACTGCTGGCCAAACCATTATAGCTTTTGGATCTCATCTATACAGCAAAATAAAATAAAATTTACAAACCAGCAGGACAGGAGCTAACACGGGAGGAAAACATCTTTGAGAACTGAAGCGGTGACTCACCCAAGGATTGCAAGAACTGGTAGAAACTGGGATAACTAATGGATCATTAAAAAAAAAACCAACAAAAACAACCCAAAACAAACAGAATAACAAGCCCCATGTCTGAAGGGACAAATTGTTAACCCATGACTCACATCACTGGGTGGTTTCCCTTCAGTACCACCCTGCTGATCCCCTTGGTGAGGTTGGCAGCTGAAGAGGGCAAACAGAGAGGCAGGCTGGGCAACTGCTGAGACTCTCCTGTGACAAGAGCCCACCAAAGAGAAGAAGGAATCAAAAATCTGGAGCTGGGCAATTCACATCTGGCAGTCTCTGCTCAGCCTCATATGATTTCATTCCAACTCTTAAATTTTCTGGCTCCAAACCATGAAAAGACATCTCCAAAATGAAAGGCACATTCTTGCTGTGTTATTCTGCTGCCATCTGCAAATCATTATTTTTTTCTTCACAAAAATAATTAAGTGCAAATATCTACAAGAGGGGTAAGAAATTCCTTAGGCTACTTCCAGCAGGAATTTCTTCCAGCAGCAGAAAATGAGGAGAAAAGATGTGTGTGCAGCAAATGTCCCTGTATACTTTGAACAGGGTATCTCTAAAGCAGAGGGAAAAGAAGGGCAAATGAATCAGCATCCTGCTGCACAACCACCCCCAGCCCACCTGGCCCCTTCCCCAAGCACCAGCTGCCAACACACAGCCCAGAGATGCTTTGGATCTAAAGTCAACTTCCAAAATTAATATCTATCATTGCAAGAGCCAGCACGGGGCAAAACCCTGGCCCTGCTGGCAACCTCCTGGCCCAGCCCTGGCAAGGCACCTGCTGTGTGACCTCTGTGCTCTGCAGAGGAAAGGAGCCAGGAACAAATCACCTTGGAAGGTGCCTGGCCCACGGCTCATAGATGGCAGAGGTGGTGCTGGTGTGACAACTTGTGTCTTTGGCTTTGTTTGATCTTGGGAATGAGGGGGAGAAGCTTGGCCCAAAGAAAGAAACTGTTCAGTGGCTATCTCCTGTGATCTTTTAGACATTTTTTTCTTTCCCAATATTAGTCATGAGACTGGGACAAGAGAGACTGTAAGCTTAAACAAGTCAGCAGTTCTCCATCACTAGAAACATAAAGCCCCCTTTTCTCTCCAATGGCAATTAACAAGAAGCAAAACGAGATAAAACTAGAGCCATCTGCTTGCCATCTTTGCTTAATTTTCAGGTAGCTATTTTTTTAAACCTCCTCATCCTGGCTGTTCTGTGGCTGCAGCACAGTGGTCCCTGCAGATGAAGCTGTCAAAAGCAGCAAGATGAGGACACAAAGGGGGGAAAAAAAAAAAAAAAAAAAAAAAAAGAAGAAGATAAAGAGATGGGGGAAATGCTTAGCATGCTAAAAAGCACAAAATCCTACAAAGCTGTTGCTCAGAAGCAATGCAGAAACAGAAGAAAGGGGAAAGATTAACCTCTGCTGTTCAGTTTCTGCAGGCACAACACAGGGCTCGAGTGACCGGGGTCTTGCTGAAAATCCCACAGGGCAGAATTAGCAGTAGCTGAAGCAAAAGGGAGATTTAAGGATTAAATCTCAGTGCTGCATAAACACTCATTCACCAGTGTACTGCCACGCTGGTCTCAAGTCTTTCTGGTCACAACTCAATCCAGCTGACTGGGCAGTGCTCAGAGAAGTTGAACGTTGCTGCTGAGCAGGTATGTGCCCAGCAGAAGACATGGCAAGGCAAGGGCTGGGCCACTTCCCTGTGCAGTTCCATGTGTTTGCCCTCCAAAAGGGAGGAAAAAGCTCATCTGTCTCATGACAATACATAACCCCTTGTCTGCTGGACTTGTGCTCCAGATCACAACCATCTCACACAGATCTCAACACTCTTCACTTCTCCAGTCTCTATCTCATCAGCTTGTCAGCAAGGATGTTATGGAGACAGTGTCCAAAGAGTTGCTGATGTCAAGGTAAGTATCTAATGCTGCCCCTCATCACTGACCCAGCCACCTCACTGCAGAAGGCTATGGGCTGGTTATGTAAGATTTTCACTTTGTAAATCCATGTGGACTATTCCAAGGTGCCTTTTTGTCTTTCAGATACTTGGAAATGACTTCTAGGGTTAGTTGCTCCACCACCTTTCTAGGATGGAGTCTGACTTGGTCTGTAATTCTCTGGATCCTTCTTCTTGCTCTTTTTGAAGACAGGTGTGACATTTGCTCTCTTCAAATCCTCAGGCACCCTTCCCAGCTGCCAGGAGCTCTCTGAGATAATCAAGTGGCCTCACAATGGTATCAGACAGCTCCCTCAGCACTTGGGGGTGCACCCCTGAGGCTTCATGGACGTGTGTATGTCCAGCTTGCTTACAGGTTGCCTTCTCCACCAAAGACAAGTCTTCCTTGCTGCAGACTTCCCCACTGGTCTCAGGGGTCTGGGGTTCTTCAGGGCCACTGTGACTGAGATGAAGTTGACACTGAGAACCTTGACCTCTTCCAGTTCCCCTGCCCCATTTAGCAGCAGACCCACACTTTACCTGGTCTCCCTCCATTGCACACAGACCCACAGAAGATTCTATTGCCCTCCACATCTTTCACCAGATTCAGCTTTGGCTTTCCCAGCTCCACACACTTGGATAGCATCTGTGTTCCCCTGGGTGACCTGACTCTGCCTTCACCCATGGCACATGGCACATCTTTTTTTCTGTATCTGAGTTTTGTCAGGAAGTTCTTGTTCATCTTTACAGGCCTCCTGCCACCTTTGCTTGACTTCCTGCATGTTGCAATGAACCATGGATAGAAGACCCTTGAAAATCCACCCAGACCTCTCACTAATCTTTGTTCTTTTCTTTAAAGAAAGGTCAACATAAATTAACTCAAGTATGTTCCAGCCTTCTGGGATCTCCACTCTGAGCTAATGAGCCTCAGCAAGCTCTACCAAAGCTACACTTTGATACCACACTGATAAAATATTGCAGATAAGACATCACAGATGGATGATTTTGGCTTTGTTTTTCTTGGGCATAAAAAGTGCTAGAAGCAATTTTCATCTCTTTCATCCAAACCTGAAACATATTATTGAGCTCTCTAGATTCTATTAAAGCATCAAAGGTATGTTCTACGCCATAATTCTTTAAGAATCAGTATACTAAAAGAAAAGTCCCAAATCCAAAGCCTGCTTTCAGTTTGAATTTTTAAAATATTTTCCATATGTAGTGCAGGTGCACACTTATGACTGCCAGTCACTCCAGATGTCATCCCTGGTTAAAGAAGAATTTTATTTTCTTACTTGCTAATTTTTTTATCCATTTTGTGGAAACACTTCATCCTAATTGTCTATTAAAGGCAAGTAAATAAAATATGGTTTCCAGTAGGACACCCATGTAAAGCATCTGAGAAACTTAACAGCAAAATCAACTGGGATTGCTTCTTTGACAGAGCAACCAGAAAAATTTTGGTGAATAAATACATCCTTAGGGCTATGGCTTCTCAGCAGAGCTCCAGGTATCAGGACAGCTTTAAAATACTTCCTAGTATCATTTTGAGCCAAAAAAATCTGCTGTAGGTAGCCTAAGCAGTTACCAAGAGCCTCTCCTGTAAGCACTGGCTGCAGTGCTGCTGCTCCTCCCATCCCAGGTATCAGCATTGGAGTCTCTGCTCTGTTTCCATATTTTCCTTCATGGCTGGTCCACACAAGGCTCTCCCCCACCATTTCACCCCCAAACACCATTAGATAAACAGGCTGAGAAAACCAGAAGGGTTCAAACTCTTGTAAATCAGTGGCAATGTCCCTTCACAGAATCCCAGACTGGTTTGAGTTGAAGGGTCCTTAAAGCTCATTCAGTTCCATCCCTCTTGCATTGGCAGAGACACCTGCCACTGGACCAGGCTGCTCAAAGACTCATCCAGCCTGGTCATGAACACCTCCAGGGAGGAAGCTTTCTTCTACCTTTCAGATGAGAACCTTGATCAAGACTTAGACCACTTGTGACCAGTTCCATCACTATGTCAGTTTTTAATAGGAAAAAACATCTTGAATCATGACATCTCAATTGCTTCAAGTTCCATCTGCAGCCAGACAATCCCAACTCAGCTCACTTTGAGGAAGCTGCAGGATTCTAGAGATGTTTAAGAGATGATCTGCTGGCACCAGGGATGGCTGCATTGATTCTGGAGCCCAGCAGCAAAGTTGGCATTGGGGAACTTTGGCAGTCTGAGTTGGCATCTTCCAGGCCAGAAGATCACCTTGAAAAGAAATGTTTCATCTCTCTCAAAGATTAGTTAAAAGTTACCTGTTTGACAGGCTGTGACAGCCTAACACAGAGAACACCCAGGCTGCCAGGTTTGCTGCCAGTGTCAAGGGGACAGCAGGATTCACAGTGCCCCAAACAAAACACCGCGTTGTGCTCTTCAAACAAATGCCCCACGCCCAATTCCCTGATGCCTCTTTTGCAAACTGAGCTGCTTAGTCCATGATGAGTTATTGCATGTATTAATAGGAAGGCTGTGAATAAGAACTGTGCCCACAGCCCAGCTCAGCAAAAGGGCTCCCAGAGCCACCGTGCACATCGACTCAAGTGCACGGACTCGGCCAAAGAAAGTCAGAGAAAACCTGATCTTTGTGGGTTGGATTTTTTTATCTGTCTTCTCACTATGTAAAGGCTTTCCTGTCCCCCACAGCCTCTTGGTGAAATAATGCTTTGTCTTATTTAATTTAATATCATTCTGGTACCAGTATGAATATTCAACATAAATCACAAAGAGGACAAAACAACCCCCAGGCTGCACACACACACTGGGAGCTATCACCACTGCACAGCCATCACCATGATGGCTTTTAGTGCACTTCAACAAACCCTCCCTCCCAGCCCCAGAGGAACCTCAGCCTCACATAAATTTACCCAAGGTCCTCCTGAAATAGATGCTGCCCACTTGGTTTATATAGGCCCTGTGAGTTTATTACCTAGACAGCACCCTCAGCCCTTGGAACTGAACAGCCCAGGAGTAATCACCAAAGGGTTGAGGCAGGACATGTGCATGGCCCCACCACCCTGTGGCAGCCCTGAGGGCTCCCAGACATGCTCCTGGTGGCTCTTTGCTCTCATAGGTGCTACACAGGACTCAAACGAAGATTTGTTTTAAATTTTAATTTTTTCAGGAAGCTTGACTTGGAGAGAGGCGAAAGGAGAATTAAGAGCTTGGCAGCCAGGAGCAGTATTTAGCTTGGCAAAGTGCCACCAACACTCACGGTGGCCTTCAGCTTGGATTGTGAGCTGGGGAGCTCACTGGGTCCTTCACACTGACCCAATCGGTAAGGCTGAGAAGCCTGTAACAACACCACCATGTTACCATAACCCTGCAGATCATCATCTGGTGGTGCTGTGGGAAGCTGGGCAGGTCAGGGTAACACACATTTCTTACTCCTTGAATTAGTGGTAATGAATTGGAAGCTGGACTGGCTGAGGGCTGTGTCCAAACATATCCTCTGCTGCCCACCTGCTGCAGAAAAAGGCACCACAAAAAGTTTCTTATTACCATTTTAAAGATGAGGAATCAAAAAAACCCCCCAAAAACATCACTCAAAATGACAGAAGGAGCCTGTACCAACACCCAAGTCCTAGTGTTCTGCAAAGACCTATCTGATGCATTGGTAATAGGTGAATTTGCTGCAGGGAATAAGCAAGGATGGGACAAATTAAGGGGAAAAAAGAAAAAAAATCTTGCTCTTTGCTTATTTATAGCTCACGTCAGTGCTGCAGGAGAGCATGTGCCTCACACCCTCCAGACTAATGAACCATAGGCAAATTCCCTACAAGGGATATGGAAATGGATCTTTTTTACTGATCAGGGGTCTCAAACCAACAACATTCCATTTGCAGAGAAGTCATTTTACGGTTTTGAGCCCCACTTTGAGGAAACATGGTAAAATTCATGATGGCCCTGGAATGAAAGGCAAGCCTGGACCTGGCCAGGATATTAAACAGTATTAAGTATCATTGGGAAGGACAAGAGCCTTTATTTTCATATTTACCCTCTGAACTTATTACAGCTGTGAATGGGAAGAAAACAGAAACAATAAGCCAAGCTGGTTCAGCATTTCTGCCTTCAGACTCTCAAGTTTCAGCTTTTCCAGGTGGTTCAAGACTTGGCCCATGGACGCAGCCACCTCCAAAGCAATGCATGGTATTCATGTTGCCCCATTCTATCAGTTACTTAACACTATCCGAATTCAGCTGCCCCAAAACAGAGTAGCCCCAGTTTTTACAACAACTGACAACAGTTAGCCCCAATATGTAACCATATATTACAACTCCAACTCCAGAGGCAGGGCTGGGGCTGTCACAGGCAGCCCAGGAGCACAGCTGGCCCAGGGATGCTCCATCCTTCATATGTGATATAATCAGGCTTTGCATTCACAGCAGCCCAAAAGGTTCCTTGCATACAGGAATTCAATTAGAGAACTGAAAAGCAGCCTCTGGTACCACTCTGCCCAGACAAGCACATCAATTTCTGCCCACAATTAATTAGAGGGGGGGAAAAAAACCCACAACAAAATGAAATCTGAGAGCAAGCTTCATTCTCTATTGACTAAAATTCATACTTTGCTTTCAGATAAAGGCCACTGTCAATCTATCACCTTTGTCTGAACCAGTCTGAGTAGGGTGTCAAAAGGAGGGAATGCTGCAGCTGGTATTCAGACCAGGGACATCTTCAAAGTGCTATGAAAGAAGTAAGAAGACTGCAAGCAAGGAGAGGGATGGGAGGTTACACAGCCACAGAGAAGGAAAAAAAAAATTAGAATCTCTTCAGCTATTTAAATTCTTTCTGCTGTTCCAGTTTTCAAGTTGTCCTTTTCTCAGATCATTATGACTTCAATGCAGACTTTGGAAACCCATTACTGACAAAAGTGAGAGGACCTGATCCTCACTGCCACATTGCTGCTGCTCTGACAAAGCCTTTCCTTTCTTTTCCTCTTCTATTTTAAGTGACAGTACTTAAAACTTATCAACTGTGATATTACAAGAAAAGGTAAAGCAAGGGACAGGGCTCATTTATTCTTCTTGCTGCTTCACTTAAGAGATGCCACCAGAGCCAAGACCACTCATCACGATGTCCTTTAGATGTGCACTGGCTTTTTTATAATGTGGAATGTTGATTAAAGATGTAACTTGGATCATAAATCTAATTTAGTCAGTGCTTTCAAAAAGTGTTAAAAGTTTGATAAGTCCCTCCTTCCTTATTTCAGTATTTGCTGATAACTGACCACCCCTCAGCTCAGACATGGACTCCACCCCAGGGACATTATGCTTCAAAGAATATGGTAATATACTGGAAAATACTGGAAAATTCAACACGTCAATTCTTTTAATTCAGCACTTTTGTTTTTTTTTTAATTGAGAGACAAACCAGCAATAAACATTTTCCTTAAAAAACTTCTGGAAAAATTGACTACTCAAAAGTTAATTTCTCCAGTGAGGTTTTAAGCTCAGGAAAATATTATCTTTTTCTTTTTTTCATTTTTGTGTCATACTGATGCTCCCTCCCTGGAGGTGTTCAAAGCCAGGCTGGATGAAGCTTTGAGCATCCTTGTCTGGATGAGAGGTGTCCCTGCCCATGGCAGGGAGGTTGGAGGAGATGATGGCTAAGGTTCTTCCAACCTCAGCCATCCTGTGGTTCTCTGATACTGAAATAATTTTGAACATTAAAATGATTTCTTGAAAACTACACAAAGGATAGTCTGCTCTGGACACAAAGGTATCTTGCTCAGTGTTATTATGCACAGGAACTCTCCTGTATCTTAGAAAAAAACCACAAAAAATAGAGTACAAGAGCACTGCCCAACCGTACTGCAACGCAATACTGCAATATTTGTTTCAAAAGTCATCTGCTGAAGATGGCAAAATCTCAGTTTGTACAAGAGCCACACTTAGCATTAAGTCTATGAAAAAATCATAAAATAAAATATACCTGCAATCCATCCCTCCCCCTTCAGCCTGAAACCAGCCTGAATGAAAGACATGATTTCATCCATCCTGACCAGACCCTTAGGACATGGAAGGAAGTCCCGGGCAGTCTGAGGCCAAAGCACTGATCTGCTTCTTATGTACTCTTTCTAAGGAACAAAACCTGAGGACTGAGAGATCATTCCCATGCTGCATACCCTGGGGGCAAAGGGGGAGGAAGAAGAGGAGGGTGAATGAAGCATTTGGACTCTATTTCTCTGAACAAAGAGCAGGCCAGAGAACCTGAGGAGCAGCAGCTTGCCCAAGGCAGGTAGGGCATGGCAAGGACAGATGTATGTGGAGTCATCACAAAAGAGGGAAGCAACAAATTCAATCCCATTCCTGTGGCTCCAGCTGAAGTGAGAAGCTTGAGGACAGATGTGGCCTTAAGAACATTGGGCAATGGGGAATGGATCTTCTGCATCTGAGCTGGATGATCTAAACCACCGTGGGTCCTTGGTCACACTTCAAGCACACCCACACCCTCCTGCCATTTCAGCAACGATGAAAGCTCAGGGGGTTACAGAAAGTCAAGTTGGTCATGAAAGGGAGTCCCACACCTCCTAACCCTCAACCAGTGACCCCAAGAGCCACCCAGACACCAGACTAATGTGTGGCCTTCCAGATGGCTCACACCTGATATCAGGCTGTAGGATCTTTATTCCCTGCCAAGTCCAGTTTCTGCCAGATATAAAACCAGCGAGCTGTCTGCATCTTCTCTTCCATGGCAGCTTGCACCACAGTTTAGGCCAGATCATTTTTTTCACTGACCACTCTCATTTGCTCAATAGCATGTGCCTGCTTTGCTGTCAAAAAAAAAAAAAAAAAAAAAAAAAAAAAAAAAAAAAAAAAAAAAGAGCAAAAGGAGTTCAGATCCATAACAAAAAAATGAACTGTAACAGGAAGTGCCAGAACACTTCCTTCTTGGACAGTAAGAAATATAAGCTGGGAGACAGCTGAGCATCAGAAGTCAATATTCTTCTGAACTACTTTAGACTTCATAGAGGCAATAAAGAACAATCACACTGCACGAACATTTCAGCTCTTCATGTGGATTATTTTAAAAGGGGAAAAACAAAACAAACCAAAACAGAAAAAAAAAATTGCCTCAGTGAAACTTTAAAAGGGAAACTAACTTTGAAAAACTGAGCACAGCTAATAACACCTTTTGTTTTTGCTGGGCAAGATGCCCACAATGCCTAAACCTCCTTTTATTTTCCCTGAGCCTGCTGGCAACCATTCAAGTGCCCCAAAAGCCCAGATACAGGAGTTGGGAAGTGATTAATGCTGCACCATCTGACCTGCTGCTGGCCTTAATGTGTTTTGCCAGTTAAAATTAGAAAACACTTCATCCTCCCTTTAATTTGCATGAGATTCACCTGCATTTTCAACACTTATTATCATATTCAGAATGGAGTAACTGGGCTAAAGACTGAATGGGAAATTGAGTTTCATTTCCCAGGCTATGTATTATATTTTAATGAATTCTAGTAACTCCTCATAGCTCTTAGCACAGTGCCAAGTTGAGACTTGTGTGCATATATATGTACATCTACAAAATTTCACGAAAGCTCTTTCTGCAAGAGTATTTCTGCAGAGAAGTATTTTTCCTTGTTTTGTTTGGGATTTGGGGGCAGTGGCTGTTGGTTGCATGGGAAACCCATTGGTTTCTAGGTTGGCTGATCAAGTCCCACCTGAGCTGAAAGAAAAATGTGGAAGCAGGACTTCCAGCTTGGCATTAGTGCTTTCTGCAGAGGAACAGAGAACATGCAGTATTCATGCACTTTCTAGGAGATGCTTGCAATAAGACTTTGAAGTACTTTGCTCCCACAAATCCCATCTCAATCCTGACATCCTGATGTCAATCCTTGTCCTGATGCCTACAGGAGAAGGGAGACACCTTCAGTGCTGAAGCCCTTGGTCCACAGTGGTAGTTCCTTGCCCAACTAGAACCAAATAATCCTTAAGGAAGGCAGGAGATGGAGGCACTACATGAGTGGACAAGGGAAGAGATACAGAGATCATCTGTCTGGACTTCTATAAGGCCTTTGACACGGTGTCCCACAATGTCCTTCTCTCTAAATTGGAGAAATACGGATTTGATGGGAGGACTGTTTGATGGATGAGTAATTGGGTAGTGGTCAATGGAGACTGGTGACAAATGGTGTCCCTCAGGGGTCTATATGGGCATCAGTAATGTTTAGTATCTTCACCAGTGACATGGAGAGTGGGACTGAGTGCACCCTAACCACCTCTCGTGGGAGGTGTCCCTGCCCGTGACAGGGGAACTGGACTTTTGAAGGTCCCTTCCAACCCAAATCAGTCTGGAATCCTAAGATATTCCTATGAGGGTGTTTTGGGCTGTAACACAGAAAGAGGGTATTTCATTACACTGGAAACTGTTTGCCAGGTGGGAGGGAAGGGGCCCAGCCTGTGGAGGCAGATGGACCCTGCCCCCACCCCCACTGGTGGGGTGAAGCAGGGAAGGACACCGAGACATCCCCGTGTCTCTTGAGCTGTGGAACTCCCATCCAGCAACCCAACAAAACAGAATGGAAGATCCTGTAACAATTCTGTGCCACATTTTCTTTTGAGGCAAAAGCCCCATGATCAGCACAGTTTTCCACTACCCAAGAAGCTCTGTGAAACCAACAAGAACGTTTAGAACATTTCCACACGGAGAAAGTTTCATTGTTTTCTTCCAAGTAACTTTTCAGCCAATTCCATGAAACACACATGGAGAGAGCCCTTCCTCCCAGCCAGCCCAGAGCCTGCCTTTCTTCTTTTTAAGTAAGAAAACCGATTTTATTTTCTAAAAATGGTTTCCATTTCATAGGCAGGAAAATAATATTCCAAGTGTCCTCTCTCCACTGTGGAAATGTTTCTCACAAGTCCCGCAGCATCTGGTTTTATTTCAGGAATTCTATGTCTGGCTTTGCCAAGCAGCAAGGGACTTGAACTATAAATGGGAAGAAGAATTAACAGGATGTTTATTCTGACTTCTGAAAAGCTTCATTAAGGTCCAGACCATCCCCATTTCTGCTTCCAGCAGTTTCTTCCTGAATTCAGCTCATAGTCAGACACAGCCAAAGAATCTAAGAGCTTTGGGGTTTTTTTGTTTTTTATTTCACAGGGCCTTAGATAATTATGCCTTTTTATGTGTGGCACAATCTATATTTAAACAAGACAAGTGGGAAAGCACATGAAATTCAACGATTTGTAGACTCTGAAAAAAAAAGATATTTTATGTAAGGTTTTAGGATTTTACTGGGAAGGCAGCAGGGGAAAAATACAAATGAATTTTAAGCATGATCTTTCTTTAAATCCTTTTGAAAGAACCAGGAAATAATCAGGTCTGGGCAATTTTTTGATAAGCAGCTTTCCAGTACGGGAAGAATATTTTTTGTGATAACGTTGGCCAGTGGCAGAAGAAAAGAGCTGTTTGGGTCATTTCACTGCTGCCACGACATGAGATTCCTTCCCGCAGGATCTCCTTAGAAAGCTTCATCCACAGTCAGTGACCTGCAACACCCTGGAGTTCTCCACCACGTTTACTTCAAATTCCTGGTACACTACCTCCAGGAACACAGAGGATTGGTTACCAATGGTGAGGCTTTCCCCAATTTCACATACCATGAGCATCTCCAAAACATCAGAATGGTGGTGTTTTCCCAGGAGAAGAGGACTGATGCCTCTTAAGCCACTGTTTCCAAAAGAACATCTCTCTTCAGTACTCATGCTACTGCTATTACTATTATCATCATCACCATCATTTGGACCCTGGGGTATTCTCTTTCCCAGTTGGGTTAGGATTAACCACGCATTCTTCCCTCACTCTTTTTCACCTTGCAGGACAGCACATTCCCACCACAACACAGTCTCTGAAAGCTGATCCCCTCTTGCAGGAGTTTTCTTTAGTTTTCCATTTTCCCAGGATGCTAATTCTTGGTAACAATAATCACTTACTGCATCTGGTTGCCTGTGCAGCATTTGCTTCTTAAAAGGATTTCACATGTATCAGAACACAGTTACTCTCACAAAGCATTTGATCTGGAGTACTGTGTGGTGCCCTAAATTGGAAAAAACCAGACTGCAGTAGCTCTCAGGGGCTTATGCCTAGGATATTGTAAATATACAGCTTTAAACATATCCACTTTTGATCTCAAACCAGAGAAAGCATAATAAAATAATCCACTAAAGATGGGAGCTTGAGAAGATGTGGTGACTAAGAGCATCCTTTGTTTTGAGGCTAAGCTGGTTCTGAACTGGAGCTCTCTTACGAGAGATGGAGAAAGCAGTTAATTTGTTCTGCTACTAAAAAACAGATTAAAGTACAAGGCTAAAGCACAGTAAATAACACTGTGTTCCTTCATAAAGCAAACTGAATGGTTGTATAAAACAAACAGAAGCATTTCATAATTCAAAGGGAAAAGGAAAGGAAGCTGAATTTGTACCAGACAGACCCAGACCAAATCTTTTTCTAAGTATTTTTCTCTCTAGGAGAGAGGCAGTAACAACCTGTTTTCCAGTCAGAAAACACTCAGTATGCTGGCAAGTCATCCATCATGTCAAGAGCTTTTTTTCCTTCAAGTAACTGTTCAGAGTTCACAAGGAATTAATCTAACAATAGATCTATGTAGCATGGTAAAAGCTCACATTTAACCAGCAATCAGCCCCATGCTGGCTAAGGACCCCCTCTCCCCCATCTCTGTGATTTGCCTGACTTGGTCAGTAGTGCTGAGGGACACGGGGCCCCAGGCACTCACCCTGAGCCCCGTGGTGGCCACCTCCAGCACTGGGTAAACAGCCCATGCTGAACAATTCATCCAGTTCAGACAATTCCAACCACCTTCTCTGCTAGTGAATTGACAGAACACGGATAGAAAATTTTCTAAGAGCATAAAATGAAGCAGTGGGATGAGCAGAGCAGTGGGATGAGCACAGCAATACAAACCCCTGGGAAGGCTCTGGGATCAAGCAGTAATCCCAAAGTCCCAATCCCTCACATATTCCCCATCATCGTCCAACAAAAGTACAGACAGTGGTGATTTTTTTGGGGGGACAGGTATATTTGGAGCTACATGAACCCACATTATACATACAGCAAAAGAATGAGCAGATTGTCTTATAGTAACCTCATGGCTTACTGTAACAGAATAAAACCAACAATGATACAACTGATGTCATCCACGGATACAAGCCAGAGAGGGGACTGGGGATGCTTTCATTAAATCCTCCCCACCCCTTTCACAGAAAGACAGCTCTCTAGCACAGGACACCCCCCCTCCCCTCCCAGATTAATGCAAACCTGAGCCCAACACTTTGCATTTAATGTGAATCACAAGAGACACTTCAGGAGGTAACAAATTGAAGAGATTCTTGCCCTATATATTTTGACAAAAATGATTTGCTTTACTTTATGCAAAAAAATGTCATGAATATGTATTCCAATAGCAGCAGACATAAATCAGAGCTCAGGCTGAATACCCAGCACACAGCTCCTCAATTAGAAACCTGCCTTCCCTGGGGATTAAGCAAGCTGGTGGCAGAAAAACACCAGAAGCCACTTTGTCCACATCAGTGAGAGGTTTAAGTAATGTCTTGCCCCAGGCTCTGCACACTTCCTGCACTGTGGCTGCTCTTCCCATCCCCATCTATGCTGGACCCATTTCTTAATGTGCAACATTTGCTGACCCACCCAGTCCCAGGTGTTCCCTGGTCACTGCAGCGTCAGCCTGTAAAGATCCTCCTCAACAATATGCCCTTGTTGGAAACACTAGTGTTGCTCTGGTTCTGGTATCCCCACCAAAAGAAGGACACAGAATTGTTGGAAAGAGTCCAGAGGAGGCCACAAAGATGATCCAGGGGCTGGAACACTTCTGCAATGAGAGGAGAGGCTGAGGAGCTGGGACTGTTCAGCCTGGAGAAGACTCTGGGGAGACCTGAGAGCTGCCTTCCAATACCCAAAGGAACCTACAGGAGGGCTGCAGAGGGACTTTTCATAAGAGTGTCCAGCAACAGGACCAGGGGATATGGTTTTAAACTGAAGGAAAATAGGCTTAGACTAGATATTAGGAAGAAGAACTTTAGTGCAAGGGTGCTGAGACTCTGGAACAGATTGTCCTGAGAAGCTGTGGCTGCCCCCTCCCTGGAGGTGTTCAAGGCCAGGCTGAAGGTTGGAGGAGATGATTTCCAAGGTCCCTTCCAACCTAAGCCAATCTATGACTTTATGATTCTCTCAATGACATCTGGCTCAGCAGTGGGACATGGGGCAGAGGTACAAAGGCACTGTCTTCCTTTGGACTTTCCCAGGTTGAAGCAATGCAGCAGAGAGGGAGACAATTTTTTTCATATATATGAAAAAGTTATACTCCCTAATCTGGCACATTTTATCTGACACCAGATATAAACAATGACACGATGCTGGTGCAAGCCAAGTTCATTCAAGGAGGATTTAGTGCTGTGGCTCTCCACATCAAATCCCAGCAGCAACCTCTGCTAAGGACAGTGCAAAACCCTGCTTGATGAGTCAGCCAGGCTGATACAGGACTCAGACACAGCTCTGGGAAATTAAAATCTCTTATGATTGACAGACGTGGTTCTCATCCTGAGATAACCCCCTGGTGCCTGGATGAGGAAGCTCATTGGCCTTTTTTTCCCCTGCAGAAATAACTTGAGAGTTGCATCTTCTCCTGCCTTTCCAGCACCTGGTCAGGCTGCATTTCTGAAAGCAGCAGGAGGGCAGGGCAGCCCCAGCACAGGGTTGGGGGGCTTGTGCTGCAGTCCCAGGGCCTGGCATCAGCTTGGGTCTTCAACTCCTTTGCAAACCACTCCCAAGCAGCCCAAACCGCTCCAATAGCTTCTGACTACCTGCAAAACAGCAGAGTGTGGTCTGCAACACAGTGAGTCTGGAGAGGAGGAGCTGAAGTCCTGAGCATGACCCCAGACAGCAGCAGCACCCATGTCCTGTGGAATGTGGAGCTGGGAGAACAGACTGTGACCAAACTCCAGAGGAAACACTTCAGCATGCACTAAGCCTAACCAAGTTCTTTTATTGTATCCAGATCACAGGTTTGGAAAGCTGCCTGCAAATCTTCTATGGAAAAGCTGACCCAGAGATGTGCAAAGTGTTATGACTGTCAGCAGCATCAATTGTACAGTTAAAAGGAGGGCTCAGATCCACCAGGACTGGTGCTTTGACTCAGATGCCATCCATGAGCATTACTTCAAAGCTGCAGCAATTATCAAACCAGAAAACTGATGAGACACTCGGGGAAAATACATTTTTGAATGCTCTATTAAATCTCAGCCAGGAGGATTATTTTCTATATTGTGAGTGGGCACAATCACACATCTTCCAAAGACCTTGAGAGCAGTGCAAGGCTGATGTCATGTGACTTGATTTATCAAAACTATTTATACCACAGCCAGAACAACTCTCACGAGGACAAGCCAAGCAGATTGTGAAGGAAACCCATATTCCTGTCCACATTGCATTTTGCTGTCTGTTGAAAGCATCTGAAAAGGAGAAAACCAGAGAAGAATGAAGAGGCTGTTGTTAGATGCAGATCCCCACCCTGCAAATGATGCCTGTGAATCCGATGCTCAAAGTATTTCTGGCATGGTGCAAGGCCTTGTGTTTCCATGCTTAGGAGTTCATCACACTCATTACCCCTTATTTCATCACCAAACAGGGGGCTTGGCAATAAACTTGGGTTCTGCAGTTCCTTAAATCCAGCAGTACTGCAATCTGAGGACATGGTGATAATAAAGAACCCAGAGATTCAGACATCTTATTTCAACAGAAAATTTCTACCTACTGTGATGATAACCAAGACAAGCAGGAAAATGCCTGAATAAGGGCTCCCTTTTCAGACTTGCAAAATTCATAAAAACAGGTGGGTTTAGTCTATTTTAGGTTTTTATGATTTCCCTTTAGCTAACCCCGAGAAGTTGCCCTTTTCTGTCTACATTGCGGATCAGCTCAAAAAGCATGAGCAGAAAAATTGGCATTTTCTAGTACCTTTAGTTATTACCTGCTGCTCTGCATATGTTTATGGGGAAATAGGATACTTAATACTTGAAGATATGATCATGTCACTTTCAGGACATCACCATAATTTAAAAAGTGATTTTTGGGCAAATTGCAGGAATTGCAAGGCAAGAGGTCATGAAATGTGCTTTATGTTTGCACAGGCTAGTAAGGAACATTTGTTGTCTTCAAATAGCATTGCCTTTCAAAAAAAAAAAAATTGATAGAGAAAAGAAAAAGTAGAAAATGACAGTCTGGGAATGAGACTTTTCCAGGCAGGTCCTTCCTATGCAGAGCCCTGCACTGCACAATCCCCCAAAACTCCATGTTAGATCAGGGCTGGAGGTGGTTCCATTAAATGGGCTCAGCTATGGCACAGGATGGTCCAGCACTGGATGAGCATTAGAAAGTTAAACTTATATTTGAAGTATTAAACAGGGAAGAAGAAGCAACTGGTTTTCTTAGCCATGAGGTGTCTGGCATGATAGCATTTAAGATAAGTGGCTTGACAATCACAGTGGAGGCTGGAAGGCAGGAACAGTTTCACATTGACAGTTCAGGCACGTGGTGTTTGGTGCCTTCAGACTTTTCATGTATTGCTGGTGTTCAGGTTGCTGAGACCTGCCTTTCCTTGACCCAGTCTCAGGACTGGTAGATACCAATCAGCTGCTTTGCTTTTTTATTTATTTTTTATTTATTTCATTTATTTTTTTAAGGTAGTATTTTCTAAATTGCTTTTAGAAGAGAAGCATCTTTTCTAAGGTGAGGACAATTTCTCAAAGCTGCTCTTCTGAAGAGTATAAATGTCTCCTGCCATGATTTTTTTCACCTAAGCTCCACTGATGCATCTTCTCCACTGTTCATCTTCTTTCTACCCTACTGTTCATGTGAAAAAAGAAGAAATTGTGGCAATGACAGCAGTGCTAGAAATCACACTGGAGATGTGTACTCTGTCAGCTGCATCCCCACAACTTATCAATGCCAGTATTCACAGCCCTGCTACCTGCACATCAGCTTTGAGAAAGCACACGGTTTTATGGCACATTTAAAACTGCCTAAAGGGGTTTAAAATGAAAGTGCTGACACATCAGCCCATGTGGCAGATCAGGGGTGCCAAATGCAGCATCCCTGCTAAAGGAACCAGATACAACCTCTGAGCATCTCTCCTACTGATGTACAAGGAAGGGTCAAATGAGGAGCAACAGAAGGGAAAAAAAATCAAATAGAAAAATCTGTAATACTTGCCAGTGCAGCCTTTTGACTGGCTCAGGTAGGCTGCCAAGTGCAGCAGGGAGAAGGATGGAGTCAGACACACTGGGCTGATTAACAGGTAATTAAAGGGCCATGGATTAAGATGGGAAGGGGGTAAAGGGTTAACAAATACCACAATCCCATCAGCAGAAGAGAGGACACTGTCTGCCTTGATGATGAAATGAGTTTAGTTTTGACAGATCTGGGGCTGCTGTGCTTAACCTCTGCTGCAAGAAGATTTTGAGATGATTTGCTCTGTCAGAAGAATTCCTTTCTGCTGCTGAGCCCTTTCTCTCTGCATTCCCATTTAGCCAGTGGCAGGGTGCAGAAACAACTTGGAAATCACTTGCTGTAAACTTGTGAGCATCTTCTGTGCTTTATGGCTTGCCCAGAGTTGTCCTATAAACACACACAAGCTGGGAAGTGAGGCCACACAATGAAGAGCTGAAATAAAGACTGTAAGAGGCATCTCTTCTCAGCAATCCCAAACACAGGCATCCAGCCAAACTCCCACCCCAGGAGTTACATTTAAGTAAGATGAACCACTTCATGTGCCCATCTCTTTTCATTACAAAGGAGAAACAATCTCCTCCAGGGTTTTTCAGGGAGAGATGCATGAGGAGAGCCTTCAACTAAGAAGCCCAAAGCTTTGGCAGCATCTCTGGCAGCACCACACGTACACAACCAGGTACATCCAAGGTGCCACCACTCCTGCATGCCCAGTGAAACAAGATGGGGTGGAAGAGACCTGAATAAGCTGTGCAATGCTAACATTCAGGAGTTAATCTCTTTGCTTTCAGCCAATATCAGGACAGGGTTTTCAGAAGAGAAATGAAGCTTGATGTGGCCAGCAGCTGGTGCTCAGTGAAGAAGAAGAGAAATATGTAGTGATGCTTCCCCAGAGCTTGCTCCCACCCTCAGGCAGAGATGTGGGTGACATTTAGAGCCAGATGCCATCTCTCTGAATTTAAGAGTCCTTGGTGATTTTTTCATCCATTGGTTAACCTATATACTTGTTGAGCAAGTGAAGTCTAAGCAGCCAAGTGCCCACCAACACTGTGAAGAAGCATCTTCTTAGAATCAAAGAATGGTTAGGGTCAGAAGGGACCTTAAAGATCATCAAGATTCAACCCCCCTGTATGGGCAGGGACATCTCCCATTACATCAGGTTGTACAAGGGCTCGTACCACCTGGCCTTGAATACTTCCAGGGAGGAGGCATCAACAACCTCCCAGGGCAATCTATTCCAGGATCTTATTGCTCTCATGAGGAAGAATTTTTTCCTAATATCAAACCAAAATCACCCCTCTTTCAGTTTAAAACCATCACCCCCTGTCACTAACCTCTCTGGTGAAAAGTCCCTCCCCAGCTTTCCTGGAGCCCTTCAGGCACTGGAAGGTGCTCCAAGGTCTCCCTGGAGCCTTCTCTTCTCCAGGCTGAACACCCCCAACTCTCTCCACCTGTCTTTGTAGCAGAGGTGCTCCAGCCCTCTGATGATCTTTTTGGCCCTTCTCTGGACCCTCTCCATCAGGTCTATATCTTTCTTGTGCTGGGGGCTCCAAAGCTGTACACAGTACTTTATATATTGTATATATTCTTCATTGTTTTCAGGTCCCCCTGTGCTCCCACTGGTACCTGTCCCACTGAAAGGGCCCAAGAAAAAGCAGCTTTTTATTCACTTGCTCTGTGCCACTTCTGCTTTTGCAGCTTTCCCACATCCTCCTCTGCTATCCAGGCTCCAGGCATCATCTCTGCTGAGCACTTCCCCATGCAGGAGTCCTTCGGTGCCCTCCTCTGCCCCCCCTGCCCTCCTCTGAACTTTAAGTCATCACTTTTGTGACTGAGGGCCAGGAGCAACCCAGTGATGTTCGGGGTGTGGGCAGCCACAGCAACGTCCTCACCTTCATTCTCAGATCCTTTCCTGAGAAACCCCTGGGGCCTGATTGCCTTTTCAATTGCTGCTGATACAGGGGTGACACTTTCATAACCTGCCCACAAAAAACCCTCTAATAGAATTCCCAGCTCCCTGGGAAGAGGACAGAGTTTCACAGAGAAAAGGATGGACACTGGCAGAGAAATCAGTGGGGCAAGTAGGACCCTACACCAAATGTGGGCCAACCCTAACAATACTTCTACACTGGCAGCTCCTCTGAAACAAAACCAAGAGAGAACCTGAAGGGGTGTTACCTCCTGAGAATCACAGACCCTTCCAGGTGATTATCAAGAGTATCTGTATGGCTTCTCATGCTCTTCAGTTGACACTATCAGTTTCCTTACAATCTGTTTACATGATACATATTTGCCAAGAGCTAAATGCTTCCAGTGAGGATAATCTACTGCACGCTGCTCATTTAGAACAAAGTTCTCCTTTTTCCTTTCCAGTAATGAAAGCAGCTGGCCCCAAAATGCTCCAGAACTTACTCTTAACTGGAATTGAAATATGGAATCCAGGGTGGGGGGAAGGAAAGAAAATCTCATTTGCACTTCCTGAGATGTGCTCTCAAGCCAGAAAACATCAGCAGGAGCAGCATCATTCCCTCGGGGAAATGACCATAGATCTTCAGCCTTGAGCCAGGTCTCCTTCAGCTATAAAAAAATATTGTTCTTCTACCTTCATAAACCTACATGAATTTACATCAGCAGGATAAGTACAAGTGAACAAAAGCTACACCACCTATAACTATTCATTTACCTACGGTTCAAATAATGTACCTAAGGTGTGTTTATCTGCTTGAAGAGCATGGACTGTGCACTGCTTCAACTGCTGCTATAAACCAAGGAGTTTTATGAATACCTCTTGTTTAGTTAATTATCGATTTATTTCTGCAACCTGTGTACTGGAAGTCAGATCAACTTTAGGAGAAAAAGGAAGAGAGATACAATTTTATGAGCAGATAAAAAAAGAGGTTTATTGTATATTACCACCATAGCTTCTCCTTCAGATGTTTCAGTGTCTAAAGAAATTTAAAGCTCTCTCTGTATTTTCCTTCCTCCTCTACAGCGATGATTGCCTTTAGATATATACACCAGTTACAGCAATATAACCAAAAAATATGGCACGCCATGGCTATTTTATTATGCATTCCATTTTTTAGGACTTGGATTATAACTGCATGGCAGAAGCCTGGTCAGTAAAGCTGAGAGAACTTGTGCAAAGATAGCAAAACTAACAATTCCCATTTCATATCACGTTTTCAATGGCACTGCACATAACTCTCCTTCGTAAACATCATAGGTCTTCTAAATTTGATACCAATAAACACATTTTTCCCTTTATACATGTCGCAGAAAGAATCCAGCAAATCCATTAAACACACAGACTTGCTACACCATGACCAAGGTGTTCTGGCAGACCAAATGAAATCAAAGCAGCCTATGCACGTTTCCCCAAGGTGTTCTGTTTTTAGGAGGTAGTTCTGAATTTTATTGTGCAGAAAGATGGTAGGAGGAGGAAAGGAGAGGAGCAATTCGGTGTCTAAGGGCCCCTGGGCAAAAAACAAAAAACACAGTTCCTGTAAATAATTCTCCTCTGTGAGCTCCTCCTTATACTGGCAACCAGAGACAACACAGGTTCCAACTTCAGATAACTGCTAAGCTTATAAGTGAGGCAAAAACAAAAAAAATTATAGCAGTCTCAGATGGGGAAGTAATCACCTTGTTACTGCTCTTGAATGTTCTCCTTCTAGCCTACAAATGCTAAGACCTGAGCAACTGTTTGCTCCTGCAATATAATCTAAATAGACAATATAACTTGTAAAACTAAGACAAAAGACATGACCAGACACTCTTGTGTGCATTTGACAAAAGAAGCAGATGATGTAAATGAAGGGCTCTCAGTGGCTGTGACAAGCTTGGACTGGAAATATGATTAAAACCCTCTGATAGTGTCAGTAGCAAGAGTTGTGAGGGTCTGGGTCCCAAGGCCATACATCTGCCCCTTGCTCGTGGCTTTGGGAACAGCTGCATGGGAGCTCTTGGTGGGAACAGAAAGGTTGGGGGGCTGCCAGGCTGCAGTGAGAGCAGGCTGTAATATCAGCAAACTGCATTTTTTTTTTCCCCAGCTCTGAGTTTTTCAAATTGTGTTGAATGAAGACATCTGTGCTGGCCACTGCAGCAGGAGAGAGGAGCACGTGTCACCTCCTGTGACTCACCACCTCCGAGCACCAACCAGAGATGCCATCAGAGCAAGCACAGATAAAGAGAACAGAAAGCTTGCCAAAATCTCAGTTCACCAGTGGGGTGAGATATTATGGGATCTGGAGCTGGCTGAGCAGAAACCAAGGCTACAGGAATGTGGTTTTTAAGTTCATAGCCAAAGCCCAGACTGCCAATCCTGGAAAAATCCCATAAGGAACATGAGCTTTTTGTAGACCCACACTGATTTTCAAGGACAAATGGTCAAAGCCAAGGTTTTGAATATAAAACAGATGTGAATCTGTACATTTATATGGTTCTAAACCAAAAAACCCATGAAGAAGAAAGGAAACATTCTATTTTATGACTGCAGTCTCTTTGCTTTTGTAACTTTACAGCAAAAGCCATAGGGGCCACAGGGGAGCCTCAGATGTTCACATTTAGTCTCCTGGTGTTCAGGGCTGCTTGAAGAAGACTGGGAAGAGGGGGATGTGTCCTGCCAGTACAGGGGACCCAAGGAAAATCATAAAGGAAAGTATCCAGTGGGTGGTTTGGAACAATTCTCTCCCTCCAGAGGTCTAGGAACAAAACAGGCAGGCACAGAGGGACACAGAGCACCTGGGATTAACACAAACACAACTGTGCTACAGGACACCTTAAGCAAAAGCAAATACTCTGCAATTACCTCTGGTGAGTGGTGAGATCTCTCCAGGTGGAAAGGCCATAGTGTAAGGAGTTTTATTATCACTCAGTCTTTGCTAGAAATGTTAATGCTATCTCCTCTTAAACATGGAATGGCATCTCCCCTCAGTCCTGCCTCATCTTTTAATACCTGCCTTAGATCCTGCATCTGGAAAGCAAACAAAAGGCATCCTCAGAAGCAATTATAGAAACACTGATGTGCCCTTGGCACAACCACCACTTGAATGATGCCAAAGCAACAAAAGAGATGAAACCCTGCCAAGCTGAACAGGTCAGTGATGAGACTGCTACCCTTCCTTCTCCTGCAGAGGCACCCACCTCCCATGGTTTGGGAGATGTGCAGGACAGGGACCTGCAACGTGCTGGGCAAAGACCTGGAGTACCTAAGAGCTGACATAGCAGGAGCATGGTGAATGCCTCTGCCCAGGAGAGAGACCCTTGGCAGATGCTGCTTGACCTGGGTCCTGGCTGCTGGCACCCTGGGGTGTCCCACCAAGGGTGACAACACCAAGAATCATCTCCCTCCTACAGTAAGCACTTGGCAGGCAAATGTGGAAAATTCTTTGTTGTCTATAGTTTTGGGTATTGCTATCACCTTGTGTCTCAGCAAAGCAGAGCTATAGACTTAAAAACACCTATTTTGCATACTAAGTTAGATATATTTAGTCCAAATGTGAATTTATATCTGTCTCTCTCCATTTAGCTCTGTTGCTCTGACAGAATGAAGCACCTGCTACAAAAATAAACTTGGGGTTTTTGTGCCTGTGGGAGATCTCGACAGTTATCTCCTCTATGGGATTACAGAGGAATTTTTCATTATAGGCTGCATGATTTGCAGCACTTTCTGCAAAGCTAAGAAATTCTTGTTTTTTCTTTCTCTTTTCAGTCCTACCACTGAGCTTCAAGGCACAGATATCTCTGATATTAAGGAACTGCAGTCAGCACAAAGCAGTCTTTCTTAATAAAGTAGAAATACAAAACAAAGGGTGATCTTTGCTTGATTGATGCTGCTTCATTTGCATATGCCCACTAGCAGTACTTTGGTTAATTAATATGTATTTTGTGCCAGTAGATGCATATAAAATAATGGGCTTGTTATTGAAGCTTTAGGTATAAATTCATTCAATGAACAGGTTCTCTTACTTCCTGGTGCACTCTCCCAGTGTTTTCTGTGCAAATAAGACATCGTAACTCTCAAAGTTACGACACATGGGTGACACATGACAAAAATCCAAGAAGGATGCAATGGTATTTTAAAGCTAGATGAGTTAATTAGCTCATAAAATGAAAGAATTGCTTGGAGGGGGCAAGGAGGGGAAGGAGAAGAAACATCACCTTCTTTCAGTGAAACATTTTGATTTTAAAATATTAACCCTTATGTCTCATGTTCAACTTCAGAGGCCTCAATCCAGAAACACACTTAAGAAGAAGCACTGACATTTAAGCTGGCTCAATAGGTCCACGGAAACTAAGGAGACTGCCCAGGTCCTTGGAAGTTGAGTGTTCTGCTGGATCACAGCCTGAATAGTCAAAGGTGGAATTTAGTTTTATTTTCTGATCTGCCTCACCGCTTCCTGTACTGGATGCTTCTAACCAGCTCAGGGAGGGACTGGATGCTGAAACATTGCTAAAACCAAGAGTGCTGGAAAAAATTAGCTTTATTTTATTTACTTTATTTTATTTCTTTATACTTTAGTTCAATGGTATCCAATACCTTAGTGGCTGAATTTTTAGGCAAAGCCAAGGAAGTTTTCTTCAACCACCTGAGCTCTTACAGAATTGGAGGATGGGATTTGGCTGGCAGCTTCACAGCAGCACTGGAGGCTGCCAGGGAGGCAGCCCATGGTGCAGAGGTTCCAGATGCAACATTTTCCTTTGCCCTGGGAAAACCCTGAAGCCAGGGAGATAAATGAAAAGGCATTCAGTGTTCCTGAGGTTAACTCCCCTTTATGGATTCTGGAGGGGATGCATCATTGTCATTAGGTCACCAACGAAGCCAAAGTCTCACTATGAATAATAAAATGCACCATGGGGAAGCCAGAAAGTTCACTGAGTATTCACCTTCCAGAGAGTTCTGACTGTGAGTGCTGTTCAAAACAGAGCACCACCTCTGCAGTCTCCATCTAGTATGACAAGGAGACATTAGACTGAAGGATAAACGCACTGGGAAACATAAATCATGTCTGTTTATTTCCACTGGTAATCTCACGAGGCACAGGGCAAGTCTCAAGAGATCTCACATCAAGGGGCACACATGCAGTGCCAGGCTCTGGCTTGTCACAAAAGGAAAGAGGAGATTTTCCAGGATGGCTGAAGGAAATAAATGATTAGGGCTGTCACTGAATTTTGCTGGGACTTCTGTCTTTCTCATCCTGCTGAAGCAGTCACTCAAGTCTGCCAGGACTGAAAAAGCTATGGAAGAAGTGAGCCAACTGTTCTGAGAAGACCAAACAATACTACTTATTAGTACTGGGTGAGTCCAAAGACAGCAACACCTTTTCTAAACATGAGAAAATGCAATTCCTATTGCAGTCATACTTCATGTCTACAGAAGTGACCTGAATATGATGAACCAAGCAAAGAGAGCTCAAGTACACAGTGTTTGCTTAGAGCAAAGCAAGCCATGGGCTGGACACAGCACGATCTGCCAGAGGTAGAGATCCTCCAGGGTCTTCTGCAAGGCTTCAGTGCCAGGCATGATTGTGTACTAAGTGTTAACATCCTTATGTTTTAAGTTTTACATCCTTAGCTTTACAGCTACTTTGTCCTCACTGTGTGCTGGAGCTTATGACAGCACAGTAGTGAATGATGCTCAGCATCAGGGAAAAGCAGAAGATCATGAGGCAGGTGACAAGAGACCAGTGTTCAAACATGCAGGATGAATTTCTTAAGAGGAAGGAGTGACTGTAACACAATCCATCCAACATGGCCATAAGATGGCATAAAAGAAAGTGCTATAAAGCAATTCCAAAGAGTAGGACACAGGTCTCAAGAGGATTCTGATGTTCAAGAAGCCCTGGAGAAGACACAAAGTTCTCCAGCAAAACTAGGATGCTTGAAGGGCACATGCAGGGTAAAAAGTTCCTTCATTTGGGAGTGAAGCTGGCCTTGCTCTAGGGCAGGGGCAAGATTTGGTCATGTATAGTATTATTGTTACCAGAATTAGTATTATCATTACCAGAATTTTCTGCTAAGTCAGCAGAGCTGGGATGGACCTAGGCAGGGAAATGCAAGCAGTCTCTGTTTCTTGCCATCAGGCTGGCAGCTGACTTCTAGCCATGCTCTGTATGGGTGAGGAGTTCAGATGAAAAAGAAATATGGCCTGAACAGCCTCAGAGCTGAGGCTGCAATTGCAGCAGGAGCTCTTTGAAGAGTGATTTCATCTGTAAAAATGAACAGGTTTGACCTGAAAGTCCTTGAGAGAGGATGACTGCAAAGCCTGACAGAAGCACTGAATACACTAAAGGCTGGTTGGGAATGTCTAACTATGAGCTTTTTGGTTGAAAAGCACAGGAGTGTAACAGCATTGTTTACATTTTCACCAGGAACAACCTTCAAGCCTAGGAAAAAATCTGTGGTCAACAAAGACAGAGCCCAATCCCTGATTAAAAAAAGCCAAAGCTGAGTGCTGACACAGCAGGACCACTGTGAGGTCCAAGGACCTGGCTGGGTCACCAGAGACCAATGAGAAGGCTAAAATCTCTTTTGTGGCTCTGGATGAGGTAGGGAAGAGATCCAGGTGTCCCACAGCCCCAGAAAATGCATCACAAGTTATTCTTCTCATAAGAAAGGACAGATAAAAAGACTAAAAAAATAACCTTGCCTTTGCAGTCATGATGAGCAGGGAGCTTTCTGAAAGCTTTATGAATATAATGGGATGAGAAAAAACCTCATTCCTCACCTCAGTTTATTACAAGCTTCATTTATTGGTTCGTAATTTTACGTCAAATTTTCTCTTGGCATTTCCCAAGTGTGCTTTTTGTGAGAAGACGAAGTTCAGTTTGGCTGGGAATTGTTTTTTAGGAAGACACAAGACTGTTTTCTCTTTTATAGGATAATTTATATCCCAGACATTGTAGGCACACGTACAGAGTGTATGTGCTGCTGCTCACCTTGTAGAGTGATGAGTGAAAAGAAAAAGCAAATTTCAGTGAATTATTGTTTCAGACCCCCAGAAATACTCTAAAGGACAGTTGTCCTCCAGGGAGTGATGCTTGAACACCATCTTTCAGGGGCCTAACTTTGCTACACCTCAGCAATTCCTGACCCAATTGCAGCTGCCAGGTACTTGGAGAGCCAGGATTGCAGCTCATGTGTCATCCTCACATTACCAAGTGCTCCGTGATGGGAAAAGGAGCAGGGTCCAAGACATGGGGGATAAGAAGGGATGTCCCTGGGCTGCTTCCACTCAGCAGGACCCAGAGAGCTAATAAAGAAGCAAACCAACAGGGAAGGCAAGAGCTGAAGCACAGTTGTGCCCAGCCTGCTGGCATCACCCCTGCCAACTCCTTCTCCTCCCAGATACACCATGATCTATGGTGAATGTCAGCACAACAAACTTCTGGCCCATGGAATCCTCAGAATGCCTGCTGATGTTCCCTGAAGGTGCAACCTGGACCCCACATTTCAGTATGCCCCAACACCACTGCCCAGCCAGCCAAGAACTGTCTCCTGAGACAGGAAAAGTCTCTTGAGTTTTTCCACAATGAGCTGCATTGGATGGCATCACAGGCACCTCTGGTCTTGGAGATGAAAGTAAACTTATCTGAGCATCAAAGTCAGGACTGCCAAGATGAATCTGTCTAGCTAACACCTTCCCAGAATGGTGCAGGTGTTGGAGACAGTGGCAGCAGGTGCCACATATCTGCCCCATTTTATCCCAACACCATAATACAAAACCTGGATGGTGAGACAATCACCAGCAGGTGAGCCCCTGTTCCATCCCCAGCCCAGAAAGCTCAGGCATTTCCACTTAAAATATTGAGGGAACATAGCCAGGAATTGATGCATCCCTGAGCAACAAGAAGGAATAATGCAGAGACTCAGGGTCTTCCCTTTGTCATATCTTTCTCTACAGAGGATGGGAATCTGGAAGCCTTGGAGAAGTCAAAGGGCTTGTGGAACAGGTGTGATGTCCAAGAAACAGAAAAAAGGCAACCTGTCTTGGGGACACTGGAGTTGCCTTTGATGCCTACATTCTGGATGTGGGCAGGGGTGTGAGCACCCATGCTTGAGAAGCCTCTGGAGAAACCTCACCAGTCAATGTCATTGTCATCCAACAATATTCAAATTTCTACAAAATCCACTCGGAAGAGCAACATGAATAGTTCAGTAGGAGGAACAGACTAAGACCATACAAAGACAAGTGCTGTAGAACCTCCCTCAGGATTTAGGCTCCATTTTCTAAAATCCAGTGGTGAAAAGCATAACTAACCCAAACTTTGCCAAGTCTCTGAACCTGCACAGCCACTTGCCCTTGCTCTCCACACCCCCTTAGCTTTGGAGATGCTGTGGTTGGTCTTCACATTCATCTGTCTCCATCCAGGCCAATCAGGGTGGACTCTTGACTATGGTCTGGGGCATTAAACCAATGTCTGGTAGATCCCTGACCACCATTTGCCAGAGGCACACACCAGCCCTGGGAAAAAACAGTAAAAAAGCCAACACCTGCTGGAGTTTCAAGTGAAGCTGAAGCATGGGTGAGCCCAACATGGATTTCTGCATCCACCACTGAACCTTAGCTGCAACACATGGACTATTGCACAGGATGAGTTCTCATCTTTCTCAGCAAAGATGATCAGTGTCTTCCCAGCATAAAAATCGACTTGCCAGTAAAACCACTCCAAACCAGTGGGGTGAAAATTGCCATCCCTTTCCCTGTCTCACAACTCCCCCAGCCGAACCCTGCCATAAAACAGACTCAAGACTAGCTTTTGAAAAGTATTTTATCAGTCAGGCACAAAAATCCACTTAGAAATTGAAGCTTAAGGCTGTTTCCAAATAAAAATCAAGTTAACTTGGAAGAAAATAAGAGGCAGAGTAGGACTGGCTTTGGAAAAGGTTTTAGAAATAAAGCTGTAGAAATGGTGATACACCAGTAAGACGTTATCTTTGTATACAGCCACAGTCTGTTTATTTGTGCCTATATCCCTCTTAGAGGAGTAAATTTTGCTCTTCTGAGTGATTGTTGTATGGTTGGAAGAAATACTTCCACTACTGAACAATATCCAATCACTGCCAATTTATTTTAAGAGCAAGAATCAGTACAAGTATGAATTCAGATCCCTCTGTTTGGCATTTCAGTTGTCAGCTCCATATTTACTGTGGGTGCTTGAAGATTCTTTACAAGAAGCTCTGGTGTAATTTTCCAAACTGGTAAAATGCTTTCCATCACAGCTCTGTGAGCACCAAACCCACTGCTGCTACAGCTGCTCCCTGCTACAGAGAGGTTTCTTTGTGCACAGAGATAGAGGAGGCAGATGTGATCCACCCATTGCAGCTTCACTCTGCAGATCAGGCTGGGCCAATTGTAGCTCCAACATCTGTTAAATAAAACTTATCCCAGGCTTTGGTGGTTCCCCCATTACTTTAACCAAGGTTTAGCCCCCAGCTTTTCAAAAGGGGTCTTTGGCTTTAACTGCAAAATTTGTCCTTGGTGTAAATTCTCAGAAATGTCAAAAGAGTGGAGATTTGAACAGTACACACTCTCCAGAGGACCAGCTGATATCAGGTAATTCTACTCCAAATCCTTCAACTAGTCCAAGGTGCATCCTCTCCTTCCTTACAACTGTTACACTTGCACCTCCTGCAACCAGCCACAGAGTAAAGCCTGGGAGACATCTCTGCAAACCCTCTGTGTTCTTCAAAATCATATAATAATAAAATCATAGAATAATTTGGGATGGAAGGGACCTCTAAAGGTCATCTGGAACAAAACCCCTGCAGGTAAGAAAAGAGACCCTCAACTAGATCAGGTTGCTCAGGGTCTTGTTGAGCCTCACCTTGAACATCTCCAACCCAGTCCACTTGTTCACTACCTACCCTCATAGTAAAGAACTTTCTCTTAACATCCAGTCCTTCCTTCAGAACTTGGGGCTGATTTGTTACCACACTTCCCAAAAAAAACCTTTGCTCCTGCACGTGCAATTTTGTGATTAATTCACTCTCAGCAAAGCTGAGTGCAGATGGGAGAAAAAAACCCCCAACCCACTGTACGTCACGAGAAACTCAATTCAGCCCTAACTACTGCATCTTGGTGACCCCTCACAAGCCTAATAAAGCCTTATGAATAAATTACACGCTTTTCAGCTTCCTATTTTTCTACATGATAAAAAAATGTGTCAACACCTCCTTGCAGCTCTCCCCCATCCCACCAGGCACAGTGTCCCCCCGGCCTCAGCAAGGCCATCGCTTGGCAGCTGGTGCAGTCACCAGAGGAAGGCTGCAATCCACACTCAGGCACTGATGGACAGGGTGGTTAAAAAGGGATTTCAGGTGCTGCCTACCATCAGCTATCTCTGCCTGCACCCAGGCTGTAATGTATTCATCAGAAGAACTGAGAGACACACTTGAAGAAGATCAAAGAAAAAGCCCCGGCAAAACACCCATTTGAGTGACAGCAATAACACACACTGCAGAGTCAAAACCTGACACCTGGTATTAGATGTTGCGTTTGCTTGACATTATAAAAATAAATTTCACCCTAACCAGAGATATTTTTACATTTTGATGACAGGCACTAACTATTTAGATATTAGGTTCATGAAGGTGGAAACCTAGTAAAAGATCCATCCAGCAGTGGTATTGCTGCGCTCCCCATTATGCTCACGTCTATCACTCTCCATTTGAGAGCCATGCACAATGTTGTATAAAGACACAGGGTATCCACACCAGAGCCTGTGGTCCAAGTTGGGCCAGGAAAGCAAGCCTGTGCTGGAGTGAATTTTTTACAAAAAGAGAGGCAAAAAATTTAAAATCTTTCTCCTGACTCACAGCCCTGCCCTACCACCCTTCTTCTCCTCCTACCCCTTGGGGGGAATTTTCTGCCTCCCACAGGGCTGGATACAGGCTGCTCATCCCTCACCTCAGACCCAACGAAGCCACAGATGCCATAAGAGCCTTTTGTTCTAAATACCCTCACTGCTTTCCTCTTAACGAAAAGCTACAGCCATCATTTTATAGAAAATGTATGCAGGAAGAGAAGGATTTGATTTGCTGAATGCAGAAAGAGTGAAGCTCCCTATACAATCTAAATATACCTACTTGATGGCTTTCCTTTTTTTTTTTCCTTCTTTTTTTGCCCGACTCTCTCAACATTTCAGCATATGAATAATGGTGCTCATACAAACAAAACGGGCTCCTTCATGGATGAAGCGTACACAAGAGATCTGTGCCATTAAAATGCTATTTAAGCTCTTTGAAGGGTTTCTGAAAGACTAAAAGGCACACAGGCATGGTACCCTCTGGGAAAGGATCAATGTCACTGCCAGCATGAGGAGGTTATGTGCTGAACTGGATGCAGGATTACAATGCAATGATTAAAGAAATCTCCACTAACAACAATCTGCTCAGTGCCCTGGTGTCCTGGTTTCGGCCAGGATAGAGTAAATTTTCTGTCTTGTAATATTGTTTTCAGCTAAGACCCTCACAAGTAGCTGCACTTGCTGGAATTACCAGCAAGTTTCTCAGTCAGTGTCTGCTTCTAGAGCTGATACTGCTCAGTGTTTATAGGTACAGCTGGGGAATGGGCTGCAGAACCAAGGCCACCACTTAGTTCTGAGAAACCTTTTATGGTCTGGAAATAGAAAAGAAGTAAAGAGATCACACCTGCAACTCTCCTTTAGGGAGGAGTGGACAAAACAAATGATCAAAATTGACCAGAGTATCCCATACTCGTCATACTCGTCATCCCATCCCATACTCGTCATACATAAATTTGTGGGCTCACAAGGGTCAAACCCCTTCACCTTCACCCTTCGCTTTTCCCTTCACTCTTCTTCACCTGTCCCTGTTTGCTTTGGCATCCCGGGAGGATTCCATCCATTCCTCTGGCTGTGGTCCTGATCCATACCAGCCTGAATCTGTGTGTTCCTGCCTCCAGCTCCCGACTGCTGCTGACTCCAGGAGTTCAGCCAGGACTGTCCCAGGGCTGCCCTGCAGCCTCAGTGGGGATGTGAGAGTTATTGGGGGAGGGTGGGAAGAAAATGGTATAATTTTTCTGTATATTTATATATATGTTTAATGATTTTTTTTTTCCTTTTTATCATTACTGTTTTATTGAAGTTGTGTAGTTTAGTTTCCAGCCTGTCAGTCTCTCTCCCTCATTCTCTCTCCTTTCTTTATCATGGAAGGGATGGGGATTAATAGAGAGCATCTGTCAATTGTTTAATTGCTGGCCCAGTGTTAAGCTTTGGCACCTGGGCTGGGCCCATTTCATTTTCCAAGCTCTCTGTTCCCAGCCCTTGCAGCTCTGCACAGGTGTGGATTCTGCCCACGTCCTGCACGCAGCTGCAGCTCAGCACCATGGTTTGGGCTCCTGTGGCAAGGTGTTGGTAAGCAGGGGGAGCTGCTATACAGGGGCTTCTGGAAGAAGCTGCCAAAAGATTTCCCTGTGTCAGTAGAGTCAATGCCAGAGGGTTCCAACCACCCCTGGCCAAGGCCAAGCCCACCAGCAACATGTTTAAGAAGAGGAAAAGTTGCTGCTCCACAGCAACAATAGCTGGAGAGAGGAGTGAGAATGTGAGAGGAACAACTCTGCAGACACAAGGTCAGAGAAGAAGGAAGGAGAGGAGGTGCTCCAGGTTCCAGAGCTGAGATTCCCCTTCAGCCCGTGGCGCAGCCCATGGTGAGGCAGCTTGTCCCCCCCCTGCCATGCATGGAGGCCCATAATAAAGCAGATATGTGACCATAAAAGGTAACTGTGGAGCAAATATTCCAATGTGTCAGGGTTTATGTGTGTTTTCATAATGAATTCAATCATTGATTCTTACCACACAGATAAGGTGTGGGATGGATCACCTAATAAGCATTGTCAGTTAATTGCTGTCTCCAAGTGGCAATTTGTAGAAATGATACCATCAAAGTAATAATAATATCTGTATTGATTAAACTAACCTCTAAAAGACAACTCAAACAAGTTTGATTAACAATGCATGAAAGAAGCGCAAAATACTCTGAAAACAACCTTGTGACCCACCCCAGACTTTGAAATCATGGCAACAGTCATGCAGTAGGCATTTGCATCTTCAAACAGACACATCTAATTTTATGGAGCATCTTCAGTGAATGTCTGTGAC
The DNA here is from genome assembly GCA_038090715.1 of Florisuga fusca. NCBI lineage: Eukaryota > Metazoa > Chordata > Aves > Apodiformes > Trochilidae > Florisuga > Florisuga fusca. The sequence continues at coordinate 234,471 of JAAWXA010000046.1, read as the reverse complement.
TTCCCATGAAAACCCATAAAACTTTCCCTGCAGAAAAAAAGTGAGCCATGCAGCAAGAGCAGTCTTACCACTTTGTCACACAGTCACTAGAAGCCAGGGCCACAAACAGGTTTAAAAGAAAAAACGTTTCAACAGAAGGAGCAGAGAGGGTCAGAGCAGCCTCTGTGCCAAAACTCGCACGTGGGGACACAGAGCAACATCAACACTCTCAAGCTGTGGAAACTGCACAAATCAGAGCAGAAGCTTCTTGGGTACAGCAAAGGATTAAGAGCCTTGGCTCAGATCTTTTTCAGGCAGAGCAGGTTATTCTTTCCAGGGCCAAGAGCAGGAGCTGGGTTGGGGCAGGAGCCAGGTTGTGGACCTGGATGTGCCCCAAGACAGATGCCAGGAGCTTGGAACAAGTCTTGGTCACCCAGTTCCTAATGCAAGACCAAGACCAGGTATGAGGTGTCTCCACATGCCCCAGCTCCAGCAGCTTCACTGGCATTGCCTGGTCACAGCTGAGCACTGTGAGGATGAGATTTCTACAAGCAGTTTGCTGGGAGGAGTTATTAATGCAGGAAGAGATCTAAGGTTTGGTCCTTGTGGCTGTCAGCACAGAAGACAGACCTGGGGCTATCATCATTTGATTGCAAGGCAGGTTTTGGGAGAAAAAAGCATGTTGAAAACCTCTCCATTGAAATATTAGCCTTTCTTAGCAAACCCTTCTCCACTCTCTGCCAAGAAAAGGGGAATGAGACTCAATTCTGCCTCGGGAAGTGGAGTAGTGGACACCAGGGACATGAGGAGTGAATAAGCACAACCTTCTGGAGACACTCCAGGGTGAGAAATGAAAATACAATAATAGGGAGAACAGCATGTTCCCCTTGTCAACGCCAAAGCTACCCTGCAAGCACAACAGGGATTTGCCAGGAGCAGCAACACCCTTAATGGCTTTATTATTATTATCTAAGAAATCCAAGGATGCTTCCCAGCACATATGGGAGAGCAGCTAGCACATAGGTACAGCCCTGCTTCTTTTAAAATATTCAGAGCATACTGCTAAAACAATGCTCTTGTAGAGCACACGACCTTGGCCCTTCTAGGTTAGGACAGCCAAACCTACTCAATTATTTATTTCAGTTGTAACTCAGGTTATCATAGAATCATTATGGTTGGAAAAGACCTTCAAGATCATTGAGTCCACCCACACCCAACTACCACAATCACCAAACCATCTTCTGAAGTGCTGCATCTAAATGCTTCTTGAATTTACGTGCATTAAATTTATCCTAATACAGCTAGTTTGGGCTTTGGCTCAAAACATTAATTTTTACATGTCCATCTTATAGCCTCAGATGGGTTTACTTTCTCATTTTTTTTCTTTGAGCACTTTTGCTGTTACAAGAATACAATGTTTTGAGAATGCCACATGGTTCTCAGAGAGAGGATGGAATGTGCACAAGCATCAAAAAGAAAATAAATACTTTCTGTATTTCTTTTCATCCAAGAATCACTGAACCTGACAAGGAACCACTCAACTACTTTTCCAACTACAGCCAGCCACTTATCAGCAAAACACCCACAAAAAGCCTGAGAGTTTTCTATTCAAGTTGAAACTTCTGAAGGATTTTATTAAAGAAAAAGAGTCCCAGGTTACTGGTATGGGATATGGCTGCTACAGACCTCAGCCATGGCAGGTTGCAAGCATGTGAGGATGGCAACCTCAGAACATCAAGACCATCAGAAGCAGATCCATCCAACTGAGACCTGGCATCTGCTTGAATCCATAATGAGACTCTGTCTCCTCCACACATCCAACAACAAGCCTTGGATACACTATTTATAACTGAAACCTTACTATGAAGTGGGACTCAAATACTTGGCAACTCTAGACCCACCACCTCCAAGACCATTTTCCATAGGAGCTTCCTCACTTGCAAACCCAGCAGCCAATGTGTATCAAATGGGACTGATGTGCCATGAGCTCCTGGTCTCTAAATAAGACACTTGCACACAGACTGATTTTTAGAGCTCTTTGAAAATCTACTTTCCACATGGTCTTCCAAGGCTAATTTCCTAAGTATTTAATTCTCAAAACGAGTAGTATTTTTAAAACCTTGACCAGAACACACAGCAGGGAAACATACCGGTTGGAAACACAAGTTTGGAAAAGTCACTTTAGAGGGGGTAGAGAGGGACATTTTTTTCTCAAAAGGATGTTTCTTAGATAGCCCTTCTTAAAAGTTCAGCATGTAAGAAATGAGGAGGACATATGCTCATCACTTGTCCCTGAGACATCTGTCTTATTTTTTCAGCTAAGAAGCCAGTCTTCCATGAAATCCCCCCAAACCCTGTCAGATGGGTTGAATTACTAATTGTGAGAAGACTTGTTCTGCAATGATATTAGTAAGCAATCCCACAAACAACCAAATAAAAGGATAGCCACAAGAGAAGCAGAAGCTTGGTTCAGAGCAGGATCTCTTCAGACCCAAGAAGTGAGCTGCACAATGATGTGCAATAATTACTTCATCTGAAGAAGGGCTATGTGGCATATTTGAAGCCCTTAATTTCTGTTCCCCTGTTTAAGCAAGATTATTGCTCCCTGCAGCCAATACCAATAGATTTCTTAAGTTTCTTCTGACTTGCCAGCAAAGCAAATATCCTTTGGTAAATCTATGAACTGAACAATGATTTTTCATTTTTACAACAGCAGAGTCAATTCAATTTTCCAGTTGTAAGTCTCAAGTCTCTCCCTATCAGCTTGTTAATGTACAAATGCTGCAGTCTAAAACATGCCTGGAAGAATCTCCACAGACTTTGCCATCCCAAGCTGCTTCTGAACATTGAATTCATTCCTTACGAATCACTTCAATGTATGTAAACACTTGAATCACTAAGTCACATCTAATACTGTGCACAGTAATCAAGTGATATTGTCATGGTGGATTCTGAAATGACAAACGTCTGCACAGAAGCACTCAGGCAGCTCTGAGAACATGGCTTTTAGTTTATCTGCAGACACTAAAGACTTGATAAATATTTTCAGGCTCGGTGTCTGCTTAAGATACCCACAAGAGTCCCACCTGCCTCCCTATAACTTCTCACATGACATCAACAGCACTGTACTTTATCCCATATTTAATATACTTTATATACAATATAATATTGTATATGCCTTACAGGCCCTTACAGTAACTGTCAGGGCCTGCATATATTCACTTGCCATTTCATCTCAGGAGCTTTATGAATCAGGTCAGACAGATATACACTTAAAAAAGAAAAGAAAGAAAGAAAGAAAAAAGCCTCACCTCCTAAAAGCAGCTTATTTTCCTCCTTAAATTAAAATCATAGAATCATTCTGGTTGGAAAAGACCTTTAAGATCATCAAGTCCAACCATTAACCCAACTCTACTGAGTCCTAAAACATCCCTAAGCACCAGATCTACACAGCTTTTAAACACTTCTAGGGATAACAATTCAACCACCACCCTGGGCAGCCTGTATCAGTGTTCGATAACTCTTTGAGTGAAAAGTTTCTTCTAATATATAATCTATTCTAATATCCAAGATAAACCTCCCCTGGAGCACACTGAGTACATTTCCTCTCACCCTGTCATTTGTTATTTGGGAAAAAAGACCAACCCCCACCTCACTACAACCTCCTTTCAGGTTGTTGTTGAGAGTGAGAAGGTCTCCTCTCAGCCTCCTCTTCACCAGAATGCTGCAAAAATGCTGCAAGCCACATCCATGCTCAGTTCTCATGAAGATTCTAGTAACTGTTTCTTTCAACTTGTTCAAGAGTTGCTTTGGGTTCCTTAAGCACTGTTAGGTATAAGTTTTCTCATCAGTGTGTCACTAACCTTGATGCCAAGCTCGATGTTCTCCCCTCCATACACATCCATCCCAGGATCAAGGAGCCCAATCTCTCCAAAGAACTTTCGGTTCACAACGAAGGAGCAACCGATCATCGCCGGCGTCCTGTACAAGAAGAAAACCAACAGAAATGCACAATTATTGACTTTTCCCAAGCTTTAATGGACCAATGGCTAATTTCTGCATAGTTATCTCAGAGGCTCAGCAGCAATGATGGAGTCTGTGCCTTTGAAGACATTATTTTACTACTGCAACAGAGCTGTCCAGAATTCAAGTTCACTTCACTGTGTATAGACTGGAGAAAGAGGTCTCCTGAGATTAAATTACTGAAAAGCTTTCATGTCTGGCTCTGTTGCAAACACTTGGTGTGTCGATGGGCAACAGCACAACTTCTTTAGGTTTCCATTCCCTGCAAGTGCAGGAAATATAATAATGGTGTTTTCTGCCTCTTCCTTTCTTCTAGCATGTCGAGGAACAGAGTAGGCTTCAGGACAGACACTATTTTTTATGGTTTCTTGTGAAATGGGGTTTCTGATTAGGGTCTCTGTATTGTATTACAATCACCAACAAATAACAAGCTAAACTGCAAAAGCAAATCCTTTAAAGACTCAAGACAACTGTTTGCAGAAACATCTGCTGTGTCACTTGTGACAGGGCTCCAAGGTTAGAGAGGAAGTTGTCACATTCCTCCTGCAAAACCCTGTGCCCTCCAGCTAACAGTCCTGCTCGACTCCACCTCTGCAAGAGCAGTCAAGCAGTGTCCTAGTAACAGAAAAATGAGAGTGGTGCTAGCAATGCTGACATCAATACAATAGCAGAAAGATTGAGGAAAAACACAATGTCAGGGGTTAACTTATAATAACTATGCAATTTCAGGGATGCCATAGATTGTTGTGTTTATTAAGGACCCCGGCACACACCTCATCCCTCCCTCTTTACCTTGCAAAGTGCTGGACCAGCTCTCCACCTGATACAGCCATGCCAAGCTGAGGATGCTGCTCTGGCTTGTGCAAGCTGAGATCACATCTGGGGCTATTTTTTGAGTGGTTAAGCACTTCTGACCCTCTGCATCAAACTACACTTTGCACTGAGCATGGCACTGAACAAAACTGTTTCATTATCTGCTCGCTGCTTAGGGACAGACTAACCTGGTGTGGTTATGGTGTGTAGGAATTTTACCCCCTGGGATATTTGCTGTATTACAAAAAATATGAAAAGTATTCTTTCCTTTAACTTGCTTTCATTAGGCTCTATGCTGTAAAGAAGAAAAAAAACAAAAAAAACACCCATTTTGAGCTATGCCAAGGCATCCTCAGACTCTGATCTTGTGAAGAGCTACAGGATCCCTCTGCCCACTCTGAGCTCAAAGCTTCAAGAGGGGAAAGCTCCTGGTATGGGATAGCCACCAAACATCTCTGCAGCTCCTCACCTGGGCAAGGGCACAACTTGCCTAATGCTGCCTGGGGAAGACTGGCAAGGTGTAACACCACGTGTCTGGAAATCTCACACCACTTAGAAGTGTTCATTCTCCAGAGGGAACCCAGTCTTGAGGCAGAAATGGGAAAACCAGATCATATATTTTAACAGCAGCCCCAAAGTCCTGGTTCAAAGCTCATTTCACAGCTTGTCCACGTTGTGAGGGACATCCAAGACCAAGACAAGAGGCTACGGCTCGTGGAGGAGGAAAGTACCTTCAAATATTCCCAGACATGGCTGACAGATGATAAGGATCAGGTCCAAACTCTCCATCCACACCATACAAACTTCTGGTATCTGCCAGAGGAGCATCATATCCCAGGCTCCATAACCCCCAAGGAGCCCCCAGCTTGGCTCCCCCCACAGCAGCCAAATTCATCTTTATGAAATCCCCAGCTCCTTGGATGAAGAATTCTAGCCACTTAAGTGTTATTATTTATAGACATTTTAATACTTTAACAGAGTGGTAGAACAACTGAATGCTGCTGCCATATTAAATTAGTTAGAATTGGAATCCATCAGAGGGCTTTTTTCAATAGATTTTTTCCCTGACAGCCAGGTTGGCCTTCCTTCCACTAAGTGGTGTAATGTTTCATGGTTTGCTGCCACTCTAGTACTTAAGATTTCAATTCTACTGCTTTATTTGTAGCAAGTTAACTGCCATTAGCAGAAACAATTCTTTCTCAAATTATAACCACCTTACAGATGCCAAATCTAATAGCTCCATTACCCTAGATTACCTCCTGGAATTAAATAGAAGGGTAAGTTGCTCAAGTTGTACATGGAACAGGAACAACCCAGTTCATCTGCTCCATAGGGAATAGGTGTGGGGGAGCACAGGAACCACTGACTTCCCCAATCAAAACCTGTGAGATCTGCTATAGGCACTCAGAGATCAGTTAAATCCAGAAAAAATATCAAGGTGAAAGTGTCAGACAAATGAAACCACATTTCTCATCCAGTAATTTGAAACACTGGGAACTCACCACCAGATAAACAAAGTTTTCTGAACTGAAAAACACTCAACAGTTGCTCATGGGAGCTGTACCCCCCAAAAAAGCTTTTTTCATCATTATTTTGCAACATTACTTTATTTTATAAATGACAGAGTCACTGATCCTTTGCAAAATGTTCTTGGAAGCACCTGATTGGGATTTTGTGATATTCACCTTCAAATCTTCCTCCTCCTCATTTTGCTGCCCATTCTGTTTTCAGCACACGCAAAGCAGTGCTCCCGGGTGGATCCAGGGTCCCTCAAGCAATACATATTAAGTGCTACATTCTTCTTTGTAACAATGCCTCCATATTAAACAAATGAGGAATCAAGCAGCGCTCAACAATTTAAATAAAAGCACTATTTGATTTTGTAGTAAATCCTTCAAAAAGGTGGACATTTACAATAACAGATAGCCCATCCGCAATGAAATAATGGCATGCAGACAAAGAGCTGATAAAGCCTCTTGTTCCTCTGCCCCTTAATTAAACACATTAACAGTTTGTTTTTAAAAATCACATGGCTCAGCTCAACTAAATGCATTTTTATTTGTCCCAATAGCTATTCTTTCTCTAATGAGAAAGGAAAAGCAGAATTTGGCAGAAAGAATGAACAGAGATGTTCGGTAGAATTATTGGGTTTGCATCCAGAAATCCACAGCATTAGTTCCTCACCATTATTTCAGCTGGCTCCTCCATACAATAAGCGACACAAGGTCAAGAAGAGCACCTTTTATGAAATATCCTCAGCATGAAGCTCTAGATAAAGATAAAGGAGATACTGGGGAAAACGTTTATCCTAGTCTATTGAGTTACTTTAATGATCTTTCTTTCTTTAGTACACAGTTGCCATCTAACGATTAAAAAGTCTCAAGTAGATTGCCTCTTCTATTCAAGAAAATTAATTTTCCCACACAATTGGGTTTTGCTTCCAATTTTATAAAGCGCAAGGTATAAAATATGTAAAAAAAAGATATTAAAAAAATAATTAGTGGTCATATCGCTGAGTGCAGCAGGCTGAGAGCATCCTTTAAGAACTGCTGGGGTGTCCAGCTCCTATGAAGCTGCTCTTATGTTTAATAAACTTCAATCATGGAGCTGCTCTACCTTCAACAATACAGTCCCACTGCTTTAAGAGACACAGCATCACAGGTAACACATCTGAGATGATTCTTTGCCTGTACATCAAGGTGTTATTGGTCCTTCTCCCAAATTTGCCACTCCTATTTTAACAGACCAAACTCAAACATCTTATTTTCCATTTTGAGATGTCAGACTTGTCCAAAAATATGCAATTCTGCTGCCCATATGCACCTCTGTGTTTCAGCTGGGGGTGACTGATTGGAGCCAGCACCTTGGCAGGAAACACTGGGAGACTGACCTTTAGGGTCTAAATTTACCAAATTCAAAATATGTTGAAAATTCCAGGTCCATTGTCAAATTTGATTGAATAAAATGTGTGGAATTAGATAGTGGCCTATCCACTAGTTCCCAAATGTTACCAAGGTAAGGAAAAACGCCACTTGAATTTCTACACGGCCCCATGATAAAACATTTCATTCTCTTTTGGACACAGATGAAATTCAGGATCCAATCTGCAAAAAGGAACAACTGTCAGTGCTGTTACCTTTGTGCTTCTGCATCCACAGCACAGCAAATATAATGCAGAATAAACAAATACCAGGATTGCAACTTGTGTTTATAGCAAGAGAAATACAAATATGTGGCAGGAAGGACTGTCCCCTCTGGTCACCAGACAGGGTTAATCAGATGCCCCACAGGCAGCAGCTCTCCAGAGGGCAGATCTGTGCCAAACCTTTTGCTCCACTGGCAATAAACTGTGCCCCTGGGGCTCAGGGGCTGCTCCTCCTCATGAGGGGACACCATGCTGGAGTCCTCCTGCCTTGGCTGTTCTCTTGCCAGTCCAGCCCAGCCCATGGACCAGGCCCAGCCCGAGGGCACCAGGACATCTCCATCATGGCCAGGGAACATTGCCACTAGTGAGTGCTTCAAGTGCCATCCTTGGGCACTGCTCTCATGGGGATCAGCAGTCAGCCTTACACCAAAGCTGCAGAGGAAAATTGGCCCCTCCAAGTTTTGGGGCCAGAGAAATGGAAGAAAGAGAAGAACTAAATTAGTTAAAGATCAATTAAAAATCAACAAAGCCATTTTTCAATTACACTTGGCTTGGTGACCATCTGCCTCCTTGGGAACTGCTCTCTGGAGCTTCAGCTGGGTGGTGAAGGTGTGACAGGACAGGCTCAGCAGAGCCTCAGAGATGGAAAGCGACCCTGTTCTCTGAAATGGGATTACACCAGGGCAGAACAGCTCTGCACAGGGAAAGCAGCACAACCAGCACCATGAACCAGAGGGCTCAGACAAACCCAGCCCTTCCTGGCCTGCCTGTCACCTTCATCAGCCCTGCCCCACCTTGTTCCCCTTCCCCTGTCCTCAGAGGGGGTTCAGTCGCATCCAGGAGGCACCACTGAAGATGAGGAAGGGGATGAGGTGGTACCCAGCACCAGCCCCTGCAGCCCTCCTTGCCATGAGCTCCTCAACTGCAACCCCAAATGCATCCCAGTCCCATCCCAGCTTCTCCCAAAAGCCCCATGCAGACAGGGTGCTACAGACTGGGACTTGCTGCAAAAGTGAACTTCAAATCACTATTTTAGAAGGGTGTTTGAGTGCCAGGGCAGCTGCAGGAGGAAGCTCACAGCACTAACCATGAGTGTGAGGGCAAGATGCTGATTGCAACAGCCCCAAAATACATGTCACACATGAAGCACAGCTCCGAAGGAGAGATATATATTACTTCTGCCTCAAACAGAGGGGCACCTACGTGCAGAAGCAGAGCCAGGCAGGAGCCATGCTCTCAGCTTCCCTTCACTGCCTGTGTAATGGCTTGGGCAGATAAAAGTTGGGTGTCTTTCATGAGAATGTAATAAAATTTCTATGAAAGAACAGCATTTTAGCCCACAGGAGCATACCTTGCTTAATATTATCCCCAGGATGGCATCTGCAATAGCTGTTTTTTGAATAATTCTAGCTTCCCTGCCCCAGTAACCTTGGTTAATTGTCTGTTTCAAATGGGTTTATTTTCCCACTGTTGCTAAGTACTACAGAATCTGCGAAACAAATTATATATAAGAGATACTGCATAAAAGAGAAACTAGATTGAATGCTTTTTCAGGATTTCCCGGAGATTAATATGACAAACTTTTTATGGCACAGAAGCTGTGAAAACTATGTATTTTTAAAAATACCTATTATGTCTACCCATGTCTGTGACCTTGCTCAAGATAGATCTGACTTTGCCACTGTTGTGTGCCTGCTCACGTTTCCATGTCAGGAAGAGACCCAATCTGGGACCTCAGGCAAAGCATGTCACTTCTTTGTACCTCTGTTTCCTCATGTGTCAGATGAGTACAATACCTAGATACAACCTACTAGATGCTCTCAAGAAAAGCAATTTATAAATCACAGTAGTGACTTCCCCCTTGGGGCTGCTGAATTAACTACCACATTGTTATGAATGCCAGGAACCACCACCACCACCCAGTTTAAGTCATCTATGGTGAGAAAAGCCCTAGTAGTTAATAACTTCATAAGTGAGGAACTGGCACACAATTTGCTGTTTCTAGCTGTACTTTAAGCCACCAGCAGCAGGGCACCCATGGTGTGCTGATACAGCATGCAATCCTACAGCAAACTGCTATTTACATAGCCAAGCTTCAGGACTGCAACTCCATCATAAAATTTTCTCTCTGGGATAAAAACTGCTGACAACATCATGGCCTAATGGCATTTTCATTCCTTACATATTCTGGGAAACCTGAGGATGTCCCAGTACTCAACATCCCCAGACGCCTGAGCACCCACCTGCATGGTGTTGTTCTTCAGCACGTTTGGCAGGGGTTTTCCTGCAGACCTGTGCTGCTTCAGGCTGCCAAAATGCTCCCGTGCAGGTAGAATCCCCAGCTCTGTGTATTTTTTCATAGAATCATAGACTGGCTTAGGTAGGGAGGGACCCTAGAGATCATCTACTCCAACCTTCCTGCAGGGACAAGCCTCATCCAACCTGGCCTTGAACACTTCCAGGGAGGGGACAGACACAGCTTTTCAGAGTCTCACCACCCTTGTACAGCTGAAATAAAACTCCATCCCTGAAGACCTCCATCACATGGCTCAGAGCTTCACCCATTTCTGCAGCCACTTGCAAGCAGAAGACATGTAGGCTACATCCCAAATGCCCAACCATCTCCCACAGCCATCTTGTAGGGACCTCAGCAAAGGACACCAACCTGGGGAAATTCTTCCCAACCAACAGCCATAAGATGGGTGCAAGCCTTGATCAGGCTCACAAGACTTTGCAGAAGGTGTTTTGGGCTGTTCTCCATCATCCAAGCTCAGGCAATAGTGCCAGGTGTAACTTTGCTGGCCCCATCCTGCTCTTGACGCATACAGGGGGGAGCAATGCTGCGTGGCAGTGTTTGAGGTATGCAGCTTTGAGTGTAAAAAATGGTAACTCAGAGCAGAAGTCTCCTCAGAGAAAGTAAATTTGATAATTACCCTTCCAATGGGACTCAGTCTCTGCTCAGGAATAGCTTTGAGGAAATAGTTGCAATTACGTTATCCTCCCTCAGGATATAAAGAGATGGGTCTTCATTTAATTCATTCTTCATTCATTTAATGGCAGTTACAGAGAGGCAACTGGGGAGAAAGCAAACCTTTCACACTTGGTACAAAGCCTTTGCCCTGCAGTGATAAACCCCAATGCCTCCCAGGAGCTGGGGGAAAGAGGCTCCTACCCCCGGGTCACTGAAGCCCAACTGAACACTCATAACCATCAGTACACAGGAGGTTCATCCTTAATGGTGTCCCATTTATTCAGACAGGCAGAACTGGGGGAAATTAAGAGTGATCACTCACTGTGATTTATTAGGGACAGTCCTAGAGGAGAGGTGGCACAGCCTGATATTTGAAGGCCGAGGTAACACAGCATGATTTTCTTGAATGCATTGGCTCATTCTGGAAACTGGAGAAAAATGCGTAAAAGACAGCAGGAAAAATATTTTTCCCTGTCTGGAAAACTATTGCACATCAAGACAGCATACAAAGGGGAACGCAAATTAGCATGGATGATGAGTCAGAAAGGCACAGAATTTAGTTAACCTGGTTTTACTTTTCCTTTATGACAGGTGTCCCGAAGATCTTACACTCAAAGCAGATCTGGAAATTGCTCTTTTGTTTTTACTCCCAGAGAAATTATCCAGCCAGAGCACATTCTTGTAGTCAAACCCAGGAGCTAAGTCACAAAGCCTTGTCTCCACCAGAAAAATGGATGTTTTCTTACATCTCATTAGTTAAACACGTTAACCAACACCAGATAAAATTCCAGCAAAATGAAGTAGTTTGCAATTTCAATCTAAGCTGGGAGGTGAGAGTAAATGAGAGTCTGTCCCATGCTGTGCACGGGAAAGCTGCTGTCACGTAACACAGGGTGGGTAAGGGGGGGACCCTCCTCTAATGATTAAATCAAGAGAAGGTCAGGGTCTCTTCCCACTGCTGACTACCTATTGCCTCTTCAACACAAGTGGGGAGCACCCTCCTGAACAGCTTATTCAGGGGTTTTCAATCCCATGTGAACTTTTCATTAAAAGGGGAGAGTTTATCTATGCAAATCAGACCTATTTATTCCACATTAGAGATGCACAGCTCTCCAGGGCAACATCAGGAACCAGCTTCACAGTTTTGCCAGAAGTGGTTTGAAACCTCATTTCTGTTAATTGTCAAGACTGAAATCCACCTCATTGGGCAGCTCTGGGCAGAACAAGAGGTCTCTTCAACTGCCCTACTGCTTATGTGGTTTTAAAACACACAGTGAGGCAGCCAATGCTTTTAAACTTATTTCCCAGTTACTCAAGAAAACAACGTTTTTAAATAGTCCTAGATTTAAGGAATTGCATTTGTACCATATCAAAAATCCCAGTGACACGAGAACAGGCAACTGCTGGAATTTCACCTCTATAAAGATTAAATATTTCTTGTGCTTTATATCCTCCAATATATGACCTTTTGTCATGTCTGACCCATGATTTACAACAAAATGTTTGGCACAGGAAAAGGGAAAGAATTAAAAAAGACCAAATGTTTATACTAAGGAATCCCTGGGATGGAAACCAGAGTTACGGTGTCAAAAACTGAACATACCCAAAGACAGTATCTAATCCTAATCCCACTCTCACTGGTTTTCAAGTTGGAGCACCTGATTCCTCATTAAAACAAACCAAACAAACCAAAACAAATCAGATTTCAATTACAGACTATCTGTGATGAGCCCATTTTGGTACCACCTCTGGGTCTCTGCTCTCTTGCTCACCACAGCCCCAGTGGGTTCAGCTCCATGCTGCTGCTCACATTTCCTGAAGGGCCAGTCCAAATCACTTGTGCAGGAATTGCTTCACCAGGAATACCTCCTTTTGCTGGCTATCAGTAGTAAATGCAAAGTACCTGTAACTTCATCTCTTTCCACTGTTGCTAGACTGCTAATTAAATGATAATTACTTTTAGATGTAATATGTATAACTAATGGGCACTTAACAGGAACATGTTATTTACTTTTCTTTTTTTAACATTAACATATTTTTTCTTAAGGGCAGAACAGCAGCTGCCTCTTGGTCGTGTTCCTTCTCTCTACCCAGCATAAAAGTCACAGTGAACACATTTCACAGGTGAACAAACTTCTCTTTGCCTCAGACACGACTTGCAGCCCAATGCATCCACAAACCACAGCATCAAGCTGGAACTGCCAAGGACCCCTTGGTACCCAAAACGGGACTTGGGTAGCACATCATGTCCTAGAACAGGAAAATCAGTGTTCCAGTGTACAGGAACACGAGCCACAACTGCTTCTTCCAAAACCCCTCCTGGAGGAGGCTGTGCCACCACATCATCACATCATCATACCAAGCACACCTCAGACCTTACATCTACACAGACCAGTCCAAGCCAGAGGCTTGGAAGGCAGATACCATGCAGTGGATGGGTCCCATCCCGACCATGCAGCCCCTTCTCATCCTTTCTGGATGAAGATAGGTGACTTGGCAAGGAAGTTATTCAAGATAAATCACACAAACCCAAAAAGTATTTCGCCAATGCAGCATTTACACCAAAATAATTCTCCAGCTTCTAAACCTGTTTCAAGTGACTATTAAATGCAAAATGAAAGCAACTGCAAATTAGAATTCAACTGACTTTTTAAAGGTGATATCTGAAGATTTTCTCTGAGGGTCATACATGTAAGTCTTACTCTAGAACAAACCTTCTCTGTTTATGGCTGAAAGGTAATTTTTATTTTCTGAGCCTCGTCAAACCCTGGAAATCCAGAAAGAAACCACTGCCTGTAATAAAGATGTTGCAAAAACCACACATCTGGGGATAAATACACAAATGATACTCTGGGCTGTTACAAACTGGAGTTAAAAAGTCATTCCCTTGACAGCGAGGAACAGAGCATCAGTCCCTGTCAGCTCAGCTGGCCCCTACAGCAGCAAAAGGAGTAAAAGGGCAGTGAGAGAGCCCCATCCCTGGAAACGCTCAGGGTTAGGTTGGACAGGGCTCTGAGCAACCTGATCTAGTTGACAATGCCCCTGCCCACTGCAGGGGAATGGAACAGACAATCTTGAAAGGTCCCTTCCAACACCAACCACTCAATGAACTCAATGAATGCCACCACCATGCTCACTGTGTTTGTGACCTTGGCCACATGGCACCTCTCCCACCAGAGGGTTACTTTACAGTCACTTTTGAATCTGCAGCATAACCACAACTCACTGGCTGGTCCCAGCTTCCTTCACAGCCTCAGAAGTACATCTGGAACCTAAATTCCTCCTAAGTCCTAAAATCAAGTCACTATCCGAAATACGCATTGGCTGATGACTGACCTCCTCGTTATTGGGTTTTCCACATTCCTGTGTTGCTTTCTGATATATTGCTGTAATGGACATTGAAGTTAAAGATTCAGGAGGTTGAAGGGATTGGGAATTTCAGGGATATTTCTGCAGACAGAATTTAGACAAACACGTTTACGCTCACGAGAGGCGAGTACTAAGAACAGGGACATGAGTAATGGTTATTGACAGATGGAGCAGTTTCACTTTGTGGGTAAATGAGAGTGCACTGAAACAGCCCTGTAAGCACCTGAAAGAAGCTGAGTAATGCATTTATTTTGACAACTACTTGATATGAGCCTGCTGGTAGGGAGGGCAGCTCTCAGCTTTCTCTTACTCTTCATGCATTTCCAGTGCCGGAGCACGATTCCTGAGAAATACAGCAGATAGGTTTTGTGCCTCCAGCATTTAATGGTAAATGTCATTCTCATTTCTCAGGGCTTGGGGTTTATTTTATTTTTAAAACCAAGTGAAGCAAATAGAGAAGAAAAACGAGTATGGAAAGAACTGTATCAAAATGTAAAAGCAAACTTGGTAAAGATAATTGTCAGGTAAGGGAAATCAGAGGTAGAGAAACTTTTAGATTCACCTCCAACTGCATTACAACAGATCTACTCAACCACAAATCTGATGTTCCAATATTTACAGAGGTATTTAACCAAACTGCCTGTTTCAGGGTCAGACAACTGAGGGCAAACAGCTTCCAATGCAGAAATCACCTCCCATCCCAGGTAGACTTACCATGCCTAAAGACCCAAGAGAATTCTAAGGCTCTGTGTGTTTCTTCCCACAGATGCATACAGGTCAGGGACCACTACTGCTGAGGAAAGAGCTCTTTGAAAAGGTGGTGTGAGGCAACACTGATCACAGTGAAAGCAATAAAGTTGACTGACTGAAGTCATCTACTGACTTCAAGATGGTCTCAAGGCCTGAGCACCACAGTCTATGCTGTGACTGACTTCTGCTGGAATGGGCCACACTCAGCATGAAACCACTCAAGAGTCAGTTTGTTGCGGGCTTTCTAGGTGGTTGATTTGGGATGAAAAGGGACCAGGTTTTTTGGGGTTGGTTTTTTTTTAAAAAAGAAGAAAACAACTAAATGCATTGATTTTTCTAAATGGAGACCTTGGATTCAAAGCCCTCTTGAAGTTGTTGGCAAAACTCTCAGCAAGCTCCTTGGCAGCAAGAGTTCACCTTCAACATTTAAGGAGGAAAAAAAAAGGTGTCTGAATTACAGGTTGCTCACGTAAGCAAGCAGTGTACATTACCAGCCAGCTTGCATTCTCTGGCACCTGATAATTAGGAGGCTGTGCAAGTTGGGATAAACGAGCTCAGCCAGGTGGAAAAGCAGCATCAGCCCAAGAAGAATGGGACCTGATGGAGAGCCAGGATTTCACTCATATGCTTACCATGACAGGAGCTCATTTGAAGCCAGCATCCTCAGGGATGCAGAAAATAGATCCTTTTCCCCCTTCAAATTGTCATGCCAAGGTATATAACGTCATTCCCCGACTATACCCAGGCAAACTTTTCACATGCATTGGACTTGATGATCTTTCAAGGTCCCTCACTACCCTTAACATTCTGTGAAACTGGATAGGTCAGCACAAGGGTTCATTCAGGGGGGTGTACAGGTGCTTCCCTGCAATTCACAACAAGGTTCTCAGGATTGAAAATGAGAAGGTTAAGGGCAGGCTGGTGGCTGCCCTCCAGGCTTGGCATAGGCCCAGGCTCCTCTTCAGGAGATGGAGGGGACCACCCATCACCACCACCACCACTGCAGACTGCAAGGAGGGGTAAGGAGCTCAGCTCTGCAATACAGTTTTGTAGCTTGGTGCTAAATGCAGCTGGGAGCAGAGAGGGAGCTGCTCCTGTTTCCTAAAAAAGGTGACATTTCTACACAGGGAATCCCAAGTGCTTTGCCATTCTTGTTTTGCCAGCTAAGCATTTGTCCCACGTGTTTGTGGCCAAAGAAAGCTGACTCTTTTATTTGTGGTTTTGCCTAAAGTTAAGCAGCATCGGATCTGCAGTTTGCCCTGGCAGACCTCCAGCACACTGCAGGCTTTAAAAAAAAACCAACAAAAAACCCCAAGGCTTTGTGATTGAATCCACGGGCTGGAAAAAACTGGAGAGAGCAGATGTCTGAACTCCTAGAAAACTAGTTGGAAAAGTGGGGAAACCATTATCAGTAAATAGTTTGTGGAGTTCTGCAAATCCAAAGGCTGTTGAACCAAATCAAGAGGTGCAATGAGTTCGTACTGCAACAACGTGCTCTGTGCCTTCTAATCCAAACTGCCTTCTGATTCTTGGACAAATGAGTATTCATTTAAGCTGCAAGTGTATTTGCAGAGCCTTCTTCCATGTGCAAAACTAACAGTGGGAAGGAAAGACAAAAAATAAAGGCATGTGCTAAGAACCCCTGCCAGCTCAGCTACATGGAACAACAATTATGCCTTCTTTTCCTATAAACATTACACACCTAAAGAGCCAAAAGCACTTTCACTCCACTTTGCCTGTAATCAGAAGAAACTGATTTTAACAGCCTAAAGACAGATCACAGAACAGCAAAAGAGGGAAGGGAAGGTGTGACCCCTTGGGTGCCAGAGCCAGGTGCAGAAGGATGCTGCATTTTAGTGATGTCAAGGAGTCAGTCAGATGAGAGGAGTGAAAGCACAACCAAAATATTCTGAAGCTGTGGGGTAAACCTGTACATAACTTACACAGGGAAAGTGCTATCATCAAAAAGTTCATAATCTGCACATGAAACACCCCTGAACAGTTCAGCATCAATGCTATGCTGAAGAACCTCTTGATGGAGGCCCCACTTTGCCATCCCTGCCTCAAGTGAAGTGAGAATCTGATACTTTAACAGCTGAGAGCCTCCACTGTTGATGGCATGTGCCACTGAAGAAGTTAGTCTGAGTTAAGAAAAGCATTTTATCCATGTATTGATGGCTTTTGATGCATTTCAGAGCTTCTTGCCCAGCAATTTTCAAAAAGTAAAAAATACAGTCATAGAAAACACTGTATGGCACACACATTTTTAGAAATTGCTGCTTTGTGGCTGCAGATGTGCAGCATTAACAGGGGAAGCAGGGCACAGACAAAGACCCTGTGGAAGCAGTCTGTCCTCCTGGCAGCAGCTCCCAGGTTGGAGAAAAACAAAACAACCAATACTGTGCTCTCAGAAATATCTACCTAGCCACCAGAAATACTGTTTGGCAATTTTTTGTCTCCACCTCACAATAAGTACCCACTTTAAGAATATTTTCAATTAAAAGATGACTAAATGAAGTAAACCCAGAATATATGTTTTCCACAGGATCAGGGCTTACTCCTGATCTTCTTGTAAGCTACAACTCAGCAAAACCCTAAACACATCCTTGGCACTGACCATGAGGAGGTCCAACAGCTTTGGATCCCTGGAGTTAAAAAATTTTCACTCTCACCCAATCCAGAGCCTCAGCTTTCACTGAGGCCAAAAGAGCTCATTACAATCAATAATGATAAAACCCTTTCCACCCACCTGATGGTTTGTGAAGTCCCCCTCCCCCCCTCCATTTTTTAAAAGAAAAGGCAAATCCATGCACATAGCATCATTTGTGCAGAACTCCCAGCAGCACCATGAGATTGCAGCCATGACTCTGGAGCATGTGAGAGGATCCTTTGTAACTCAGTTGTCCAAGTAACAAGAGAGAAAAACAAAGAAAAAATGTTGAAAGAGGAACTATGACAGCAGAGCATGTGTTATCAGAGAGGTGCAGTGCTGGCAGCAGAAGGTCTGAACTGCCCATAAAGAGACAAATCAAAGCCATTTACAGGATGATCCAGGTACTTAGATATGGTTAAAGCCAAAACCCCATTTTGGTTTCTCCTTGGCTCTTCTTCATTCTTGATAATACAACAAGATGCAAAAAGCAAGCAGATGTCTGGTGCTGTGACTGTTGCAACCTCTGCCTTAATTATTTCCAAGCACAAAAATGGCATCTGCAGGACACCACGGTTTTGCCCTTAAGCAGCTATAGTAGCTCATGACTGTATTGTAATCTGGGTCATGGGATCTGGAGCTATTCTCCAGCTCCTGTGCTAGCTACAAAGAGTTATGGGGCAGAGAAAACACTTCAGATGATCTTGGAAAAATCAAATTCCCCCCCTCCCCCCCGAAAAAAACCCCCAAACCACCAAGTCACCACAGCACATGCATGTTGTGCTGTGCAAACAGCTGGGTTTCCATCTCTGTCTCTCCCAGGTGGTTTACTGGAATCAGGGAGCTGCAGATAGAGGTGATGCTTCCCTCACACTCACAGAAGTCTCCCCCCCAATTTTTTAACAGTTGTTTTAGCAAAAATCTCACCTGGCCAATGGAGTTGATGGCAAACTCCAGCACCTTGCCTGTAGCAAATCAGCCCCATCACACGTGCACAGGTAGGGAGAAAGTGATCAGAAACTCCACATCTCCCCTTCCAGAACCAGATGAAAAATTCATCTCTCAATTTAAACACAAAAATTGTTGCTCTTCTGCCTTTCTGAGTGCCCCAAGTGTCTCTGGATTTGCTTTCAAACCACTGTGAGGATCAGATGCAAGATCCAAAACTCTGCAGTATTAGCCTGGGATTTAGAGCATCTGTGTGGTTGTTTTTTGTCCCCATTAATTTAATTTGACAGAAAGAGCAGGAAGGCTTCTGGCTCCCGTGTGGGCAAAGTGGATAAACAGCAGGAATTTTAAGGGAAGCTGAAATTAAACAGAAAAGAAAGAGGCTGGTGCCTTGGCAAACAGCCTTTTGTGCTTCCTTTTTCTCCATCCCATTTTCTGTGCCCTGCATGTTATAATGAGACTATTTTCATGCTCACCACTTGCCTGTTCCAACCTATACTTTGCCTTTGATTTAGACCATTTTGACTGGAAAAACATCACAGTGTTTTTCAAGGAAGACCACTCGTGATAGATGCCATGATACAGGGAGACAGAGCCCCACCACTGCCACACCACCCTCCAAATGCAAAGACTCAGCCTTGGAGAGCAGCAAATGCTAAACCAGCTGCTTCAGAAAAATCTGCAAGGGTGAGCAATTCCTTAGAGGGAAAACCTTTGTGCAGCTCCGTAGTCAGAACTGCATGGATTTAGCATCACAACTGTTCCTGCAGAGGAGATGTTAAAACCTTGTTTGTTTTATTGTTTTCCTGACTATTTGTCAGTGTGGGAAGATGCACTGCACAAGCCGGAGCAGGCAACATACAAGGCAGAGCATTTACTCACTGCACTTACTCCTGGTACAGCAAAACACACTTAAGCAATGGTTGCTGCTACCAGCTGATTTACACCCTGGTGTGCAGCAATGGCTTTGACCTGAACATGGACATCTCTGATCTCCCAGCAGCATCTCTGAGCACAAGTTTTTCCAAGCTGCAACACACCTTTATTTCTTTACAGAGGTCTCAGCCAAACTGAAACACATCCAGATTTGAAGGAGGCTTGAGGTCTAATCTCAGCCCTGGTTTGGAAGCTTGCTGCTTCCAAGAGGGGAAGGGACAAGGTGACTTTCTCTGCCGACTGGAACAGCATGTAGGAGTTGTAACTTGGATCTATGCAAATGGAAACAGACAACTTGAGCTTTTCTTTCTGCAAAGCACATCCCACAGCAGAGCTCTTGCAACTGTAAATAACACCAGGCCTAAATCTTCCCCCTCCCTCTTCAATAAATCAAAAATCTTGGCTCAAGAGGAGAAAGTTTTGCAATCAGCTGCAGTAGGAGAAAGTGTTTTCACCACAATCTTTGGGATTTTGAGAGTGGCTCAGTACAAAAGCTGAGTCCTCTTGTGTCTGCCCCACCTCTTCCAGTGACTGCAGGGTTTAATCAAAGCAGACACACGTGATGCTAATTCCTGTTCAGTTAGACAACCCCAGCAAACACCCAGCACAACCAAGGGACCAACTGGATCAAGCCCAGCTGGGGCAAGATGGGAGCATGGCCAATAGCTCTATACGGAACACAGTAATTAAACACCACCTGCTTCACTTTTTTCTATATTTTCATCAGCCACCTACTTTGACAGTATGAACAACCAACAAGACACTATTACAAGAGCTGGTAAGTGGCCTCCAGCTAAAAGAGGCTGATGCTTTGTGAGGCAGAGCCAATACAAACCTCCCCGCTGTACGGGATTAACCACACTGAGTCAGACAAGCGGTGTCTGGGGTTGTGCTGTGAGCTCTGGTGGCTTTATATCTCAGGATCCAGAGATACACCAATCATCTGCTTCTCAAGACAGATTGGCTGTATTTTACCCACTGCAATACAACCACCACAACCTCTAGCCTGTGCCTCTGTTACTGTGATGCCTCTCCCTCTCCCACCATCTCATAGCAAACATCTTCTACACGAAGTTAACAGCAAAAGGCAAGTACCAGGTGGACTTTACAGACAGAGATGGGCAACTATTTTCACACACACAAAAAAGATTTTAACCCCCCAAAATATATTAAATTCAATCAAACTCAAGTTCAACTGTTCAACTACCCACGGCCTCCTTCGTTATTTACTCAGCCATGAAATATTCAGTTTGAGATTAACACCCCAAAAAATCCCCAGTGCATTTTTGTTGCAGATAACAGCCTGAATTTCATTCAGTTACATTCATATGAAGAAATGGGCAGGTGTTTCACATCAGATAATGATGGAAACAGGGATCTCTGACAAACAAGTCACTGAGAACACCAGGCTTTGAAAATGGTCCTTCAAGTATCTTTCTTTTTAAAGGATCTTAATATTCTGCACCAATGTGTACTTACATCCATGCAGATACTAATTTGCAAAATAACTAGAGACATCCAATTCCATTCTTAAAATAAGATCTTCTCATTTATGCAAATATGGAATGCACTTCAGTACAGTATTTTGGAAAAATAAAATTAGGGGTAGAAGAATTCTTCCCATCAACCAAAGAGGATAAGAAAAGGAATGCAATTTATATTACCTTTATTATTCAAATTGGAGTAAGATACACCAAAAGGCTTCAGTCAGTCAGAATGGCATCTGCCCCTTCCAAAAATAACATCCTGAAGAATACAACTGCACCCCCTTTGCTTCACTGTTCAACATTTACACTGCACCTCCCATGCCCATGAAAGGGATACAAAATTCCTTGGAATTTTTTATGGAACAGGAGAACTGCCAGCAAATTTCACTGTCTCAGTTCTATACCCCCAAGCAACAAAGAAATGAAAGAAGAAAAAAAATAGCAAATCAAGTGCAACACAGTGAAGTGAACCAGAAGATTAAAAGGTTCAGAAGGGAACAGTTCACCTGATATTTCATACAGAGAAGATGCTAGACAGCAGGGACGTACCACAAGGAATTGCAATAAGAAAAGGTTACTGGAAATATAAGTGATGCTGGGGATGTGCTGTCACAGACCCCATGGAAAAGCTGAATATTCCATACTTCTGGAGGGTAAATCCAGTGGCACATTTTCAGTGTCCAGGCACAAACTGATACTAAGTCCAATGTCACTCATGGCACAGAGCAGGAGGATAAAGAGCACCCTGGGCTTGTCTCCCTCCTGCTTTGCACAGGTATCCATCACCTGCCCACAGAGGCTGGACAGTGAGATACATAGGTTTTAATTACATTAAATACAAGTTATCTAAATTATGAAGTTTCATAAGACTAATAATTTCCTTAGCTATTGTTAAACATAATGTTTCATGCAGCATCCTTGATGCCCCAGCATCAAGTCAAAGCTACAGAGGTTCATAGGACAGAAGCAGCACATTTTCCATTTCTATTTTCTTGAGAAGGACCTTGCCTTGATTCTCCACGAAATACAACATTTCAGCAAAAACCCAGTGTCAGAATTTTGACTTCTGACATTTCCAATCAGCACGAGAGCTCTGTACTTACTCCATGCATGACTGAAGTAAAAAAGAAAGCACGTTTCAGATGAACTGGCAATCTGCACAAGGAATTTCAGCAACACTCATGAGACTAATTCTGGAGAGTAATGTTCTCCCAGTCACGTATCATTTCTGCTTCCCTTTGATACTGTTTCCCATTACATGTGCATTAGCACAGTAGCAATAACTCTACTCTGCTAGTTAGAAGCGAGGTACAATCAGGACCTTGGGCTTGAAGAGGCAAAAGTTTCAAAATAATTCAGCTTCACTGAAAGCTGAATCCCACCCCAGGCAGGGTGGATCCATGTACAGTCAATAAATTCTCTACATCTTTGGAAAACAGAGTCCACCATTCCCCTTGTCATCACAGAACCACACATGGACAAACCTGACTCCTGTCCCAGGATTAACAGAAAGCATTATTCAACGTATGGGCAACTGCCAACATGACTATGTAAAGCTGCCCACTCCAGACATTTGACTTAAAAATCACATCTGCCTTCTCAACAAACACATAACAATACACTGCATTTGTGTGACCAAAAATTTCATGCTTGCCATGCTGTGCTTGAAACAGATGCTTGATAAAACTCCAGGGATATAAATAGGGCAATAATTTGCTAAAGCCATATGTTGGAAGCATGTAAGATGGACTTGGTTAACTGAAGAGTCTTCAAAAAACAGTAATGATAATAACAGGACTGAACAGATCTCAGATCTAATATTCTTTGGAGCTCTTTGGTTTGGGGCGTTGTTTACTAGAAACTCAAATGACCTCCAAGTAGCTTTCCTCTGCCCTCTCTCACAAACCTCTCCAGTAATGCTGGCTAGCTACAGGGTCTGACTGAGTGGGTCATGGGCCCCGAGATCCCTGCAGTGAGTAGAGCTTGGCTACAAATGCAACAGAACACATCTCTGACTGCCCAACCCAAAATTTCTTGCTTGATTAACACTAAGCTGATTTCTCCAGCAGCCACTCCAGGAGCAGCAAATCACTGTTCAGAGGGACCCAGATGGCAGGAACAGTCCTGCAGGAGCTTCAAGAAATTCAGTAAGGACAAAAGCCAAGTCCTGCACTTGGAACATGAAGATGGGCTGGGGGTAACAGAGCTGAGAAGAACTGGGGGCTCCTGGGGGACAGCAGGCTGAACACCAGCCAGCAGTGCAGCCCAACAGCAACCCAGGCTTGCAGCAACAACCAGCAGTCAGGGGACTATTCTCCATCACTTAGCGTGTGTTAGGTGACATCTGGAAGATCATCCAGTATTGGGTCCCCAAGGGAAGAAGCAGGACCAGCCCATGGGAGATGGGTTCAGCAGAGGTCCCAGAGATAGCCAGGAGAGGCTGTGGGAAGAGGGACAGCTCAGCCCAGGGAGGAGAAGGCTTCAGGGATAAACAGCTGCTAATAATCTCTCATACTTGCAAAGCATTTTCTCAGGCAATAGAGCCAGGCTCTTTCACTCCTCCTCCTGAATCCACATGTTCAAATGACCCCGGATAAACATGCAGCCCTT
This sequence comes from Florisuga fusca, assembly GCA_038090715.1. NCBI lineage: Eukaryota > Metazoa > Chordata > Aves > Apodiformes > Trochilidae > Florisuga > Florisuga fusca. Next base: position 210,790 of record JAAWXA010000046.1, on the reverse strand, counting down.
CAAAGAGCTCCACCCAGATACTGCTCCCTAATGCCACAGGATGTGTTACAGATAGGCTTCTTCATTATTTCCCAGGTAGAACCCCCTTCCCTTTCATCAGCCTCTATATTTTGATGTTTCCAATTTCACTGGGTATGTTTTCTGCAGTATTAAGTATTTCCTAGGTTTGGTTTTTAATACGTGGGGAATTATGTGCTCCATATGTGAGGGGGAGCAGAACATGCTGACTACACAAGTGGGTGGAAAAGTCCAGGGGGAAAAACAGCAGAAGGAAGGGAAGGCACTACATTAAATATTAGTGTTTCAAAGTTGCTGAGCAAAGAAGGAAGATTACAGCAGCCAGGTCTGAGATATACCCTTGCTCCATCACACCAGTCCTCAGTGGCAAGGGAGAGAGTGCAAAGCCTGCTGCCCAAATGGGAAACAGATGGTGAATAATTCAGAACTCATCCATTTTTCTGATGAAATCTCAGGAAGGAGATAAATATGCCAGTATTTGTCTGATCCTTATTACTGCATAAAGGGACCAATCCTGTAAGGGTCTGATCACCAGCAAACTCTGAGACAAATCTGCAGAGCTGATTGTCATGGGTGATGAGGATGCTCAGTGCCTCTCATCCATCAGCATCCCAGAGTTTAGCTCTCCTTGTTCTTGTCAAGATATTTTTTCAACTTCACTGCCTCACTTATTCCTCCTCTCTTGTTTTGGAGGCTGAACATTCAGCAGCAGCAAAGATTGATGCTGGATGAGAACATACAGATCTCAGTAAGAGAACCAAAGAACACGGCTTAAAGTTTAGAGGCAGAAGTAGTTGCCTATAGAGAATTCCATTCTCTATAAAATGTTTTCCTACACAGTGAATGACAGTTTACAGTAGCTCACACAGGTTTAGTTCACAATTAAGTGTACGATTAATAGTAATTGCACCCTAAAACCTCAACTTATTCATTGAAGGGAAGTGCTCAACAGTTCTTGGAGGTCTTCAGAATCAAAATCTAATGTTCAAAGGTCACCCTGATGCCTATAACCCCAAATCTCATTGATTTGGGGCAGATCCTCTTTTTTCTCTTACTGCTATGAGAAGTGAGGAAAATGGTTCTGCAGTCGCCACCAGCTTCCCTAGTACTGCAGGAGATGTTCAGTGTTGCCACTCTTAAAATTACTTCATTGGTCAACTATTTATTCTCAGCAATGTAGCAGGAAGCTTTTTCACCAAAATACTTTCAGAGATACCTGTAGGCACTTGGATTTTCAGGTTTCTTCCCTGCTGTTTCATGCATTTGGGGCTGGTCCCTGATATAGCACACTCTATAGCCACCAGGACCTGCAGCCAGGCATCAGGAGCTTCACATGCTCAAGAGTTCCCAACAGTGACACGGCCATTCAGGGACCCAAAGTCCTTAGGGCCAGAGATATCCCATACTATGAGACCCTCTGTGTTCACCCCATCCTCCTAAACCCTTCCAAAAGGGTTCCAAATCCTCCCCCAAAGCTATGCTCAACCAACTCGCTCTTGGTGTGCCAAAATGAACTCCAAACTTCTGAGCCATGACACAGCCCTACTGCTAAGACAATTATTTCAGAGCCTTCCCACAAAGAAGGACTTTTTTTTGGAAGACAGTGGTGGTGGTCACCCTCTTTCCAAAGCCACGCTGCATGTGTGGCTGTCCCACAGTCTATGATTTGGATGACCTTAGCACAAATGTATCAAACTCTGACTGAACTTCTTTAAATTCTCTCTGCTCCACAAATGGTGCCTCTGAGGCAAAAGATGTGAAACATTCCCCTCCCGAGATACCTTGCACCAGCATCTACATGTGCTTTGTCACTTACTGCTACCAGGCAATGCATGTCCCATGCATGACATCAGCAGCTCCTCTGTTAACAGCACTGTAAGGGTTCAGCTCTGCAAAACCACACGGGGACTGCTGGGACCTGGCTCACAACACAAAAGCCCTACTGATCTGGCTCCAGAGTGACAGGGATGTCCTTCAAACTGTCACAAACAGCTTCATGAATTATACACACAGATGGGGCTCAACAGCTCTGAATTCATCCCCCTGCTGCTCCCAGCACCCTGCCACAAAGAGCAGAATCATGCCATGCCATCACCTAGGGTACTTACCTGCCAACTCACAACAGCAGTGAGGGTCAGGTCACTTACTGGTGCTGCTGAGCATTTTTGGACTATCCAGCACCTGTGTCACCCTTCAAGACTGATTCAGGTTTAAGGATATTGAAGGTGGTGGTCTCAGATATGCTAGGAGATACAGATTCTGCAAAGCTTGTCAGCTTTTTCATGCTTTTCTGCTTCATACTATCATTTGTTTTCTGCTTCATACTATGCAAGTCAAGAGTGCACACACCACTTTACAGAAGAACTTTGTTTAAAGGAGGTAGGTACAGTAAATAAATGTCCTGAGAGGAGATGTGAATCAGTGTTTTGCCCTAGGCAAAAATTCCTTACCACTTGATGTGTGGTCTTGAGTGAGCCACTTAGACTTCTTACACTTAACTCCACCTCTGAACACCCTTCTCTTGCTATTCAGACTCCAAAGCCTTTGCAAAATGGATTGGTCCTGCAATGATTTGATGCATGAGTCTTAAATACTCAGTCTGGTTTGGAACCTCTACAAAAAATGCTGTGATCCCATCATTGTAAAAAACACCCCTCATTGTATCAACAGCTCAAGGAGGGAACAATCAGGGCATGTATCACACAGAAGAATTAATGTTCAACACTGCCTCTCCTTCTTTCCAGGGCAAAAAAAAAGAAAGGAGGAGGAGGAGGCAATAGATCTCATTGACCACAGTGAGATTCAGTTGGTCAAGTTGATGATACAGGCCTGCAGTTCCCCCCAGTAACTTAAACTGTGAGCATTTATACAGCTGATGTGATGCTTTTATGAACCATCTGCTCCTGGCTTACCTCTGCTGTTAGATGTAGCTAACATTTGCAGTTGTTAAACTTTGTCATTTTAAGACAATTTCATCTTGCTATAAATTATTTTTAGCTTCTATGACTCCCACCACTTCGAGCCTGATCCTTCTTTGAGACAGAAAAGGTAACCCAGCCAGGCCCTCTGCATCCCTCTGTCTCCTTCCAGCCCTACCTCATTCCCTGCCACATCTAAGAGGCAGCAAATGGGTTTTACCATCTGCTGGTTAAACCCAATAAGCTGGAGCCTGCAGTGGAAAACACCAGATCTGACACATGGTGCTTTCCACAATGATTGCTTCCAGGGCTAATGCTCTGCATCACTGTTGAAAGGACACTTGGGCACTTACAAGTAATTAGTATTCCTTTGCCTATTTTTTTTCCTCTCCCACCCAGAACTAGGCAAAACAATCTCCTTCATAAACTGCAGGACACAAACCAAGGATATTTTACGGGACACTGTACTTACATACAGGGAAGATTCCTCTTTTCAGGGAACATCCTTGATGTTGGATGTTAATGAGAGACATTCTTTCAGAGCTGAAAAACTCTGTAGAGATTTTAAATATCTCCATTTCTCAGGATTTCAGAACTCAATCAACATTTCACATCTACAAAGGATGAAAGAAGAGCTCCTGGGAGCCCTGCAGTCCAGCCTCCAGCTCTTGTCCCCTGTCCTCTTCGAAATATTTCTGTAAGGAAACCACAGTGCCAAAATGCAGATGATGTCCTAATTCAAAATATAATTCTCTCCCATACATTATCAAGGCAGTCTCTTAGCTCTCCAAGAGACCATCTGGGAGTGCTGATTTTCCTTGGCTGCCCCTACTATACACGACAGCATAGGATGGGGCACAGCAGCATCCTTCACCTCCATCACCTGGTCAGAAGACTGAACCAAATGGCTGTTCAATTTTTAGGCTCTGGGATGTATGATGAAAATGTTGACCAGCTTGTTGAAGCCATTTTCTAAATATTGACTGGAAAAGAAAGCGCTGAAAAATTAATTCTGCAGGAGCAGCTAGTAAGCCATTCAGTAGCAGGTGTTCACCTCTAGCATTAAGCTGGTTGCACAGAAGATCTTCAGAACTGGCTTTTGAAGTTAAGCCTGAAGTACAATGCTACAGGTTATTTCTTCCCTGTGTTTTGCAGGGAAAAAATGTGGACCTGCCAGAGTCCAAGCCACTACATGCACCTGTGGGGAAGGGGAAAGGAGGAAGAAGAGAGAAAAGGATTTAACAAGAAGACCCTGCTCAGAGGCAACAGCAGAGGTTCTCACATACTGTCTGACATCTCCCACAAGTCAGGATACACACAGCAACTCTACCATTCCAGGCAACCTCATTTTCTGATTAATTGCAAGGCAAGCTCTGCCCTGCTTCCCAGCTCCTCAGCACACATCTCTTCCACGAGAAATCCAAACTTGCACAGTCAGGAGGTCACCATTTGGATTTATTCCAGATGTGCTCCTTGTTTAAAAAGCAGCAGAAGCAATGCCCTGCCTGAGGATGTGCCCGGATATCACCTGGGCAATGCTGGAGATTCACACACCAAGTCCCACACTGCCTCTGCATGCCTCTTCTTTTTTTAGTCTCTATTTTTAACTCACACAAGGAGCAGCAAAAGGCTGAAGGAAGAGCTGCTCTCACACAAGGTGTGCCTCCACTCTTGGTCACAGGAACTTGTGTGTCTGCTCTGTCCCTCACACCCCCAGCACTCACCCTGCAGCTGATGGGCCCACGCACAGCTCTGCTGAACTCCCTGCAGAGCTTTCAGATGCCTCCAAGCAGAAAACCAGCAAACCTGCCCCTTCCCACCATCTTAGCCAGGCTACCAGGACAGCCCTTACCAGAACAAATCCACAGGGCATCATCAGTCAAGGCGTCACAGCAAACCCCAGGGGCTCAAGCAGACTGATGCTACCCGCCTTGTCTTCAGAGGCCAAGAGCTCTGCTCCTCAGAGCCAAGCCCTGAACCCTTTTACATTCTAAGCCACAGATCACAAGAGGTTGCTTGGGGGAAAATAAATAAATAAATAAATAAAATAGAGGTTATTTTCCATTTGATTGTACACAGCATGAAAGATAATGCCGGTTTGCTTCAGAATAAAAATGCCAGTAGTTATTTATCCAGGTGGAGAATTAGGTATACTGCACCAGCTAGCAAAAGCTCAATGAAAAAGTAAATCCTTGGGATGGAGCATGCGGGGAGAAAAAAAAGATTAATTGATTTGTGACTACAAGCAAGTTTATACAGAACCATATTTATCACTAGAGTGTTTTTGAATTCAAGTAGAAACTCTCCTCAATTCTCTTCTGCAGACTTTTTTTTTTTTTTTCTGTTACAGGAAATATATCAGCAAGAAAATAGAAATGACATTTAATTTTAAGAAGCATCACCTTGCTTTAGAAAATAAACTAGAGTGGGAGTTGCAGCTCTCGGATAGCTGCTCAGCACTCCCCCCCAGGTGGGACTGGCAGGACTGCAGCAGTTCTCAGCTGACAAAACCCAGAGCACTGTCACCACGCAGAGGAAACCACAATTTCCATTTCGGTTTTACTCACTTTTCACCTCAAGGTGCTGGTGCTGATAAGCTGCTTGGAGTAAAAGATGGGGAAGATGCAGGTTTGTCTCTCTGCACTAACTCCTGCTTCGCTCCCACTTTGGTAACAGGAGCACCCATGGTCTGTCCCCTGGGGTCAAGGGTATCTCAGCTGTTCTACCCACACCATAAAAAGATTGTTCAAACCAGAGTGATTTCACATTTGATGTTGCCTTCATCTAAACTCAGATACCTGAAACAAAGACAACCCAAGGGCAGGAAGCCAGGCAAGCCCTGAGGTGGTGAATTTATGGATTGTGGCATCAAATCCTCTGATTTTTATGTCATTCCTATATTGCATGTTCAAATATGCATTTGCTCGTCTTTACCTACCATGGCAAATGGGACTGCATTCAAATACAGAGAGACTGTAATACTCTAAAGACAGGTTAATCATTTATTTATTGTTTGCTTCTTCTTTCAGAAGCCTGAATTACACTGTAATTACTTGAAGAGAGGCTATAAAGACCCAAGCTGTTTGTCTAGCAGCCTCATTTATTTTCACACAGCAAAGAAATGATTCCCCCCAAAATCAGAAAAATATGAAAAATACCCTTGAGTGCCTCATCCAATTTTAAAGTAAGTGACGTGTTAGTTCACACTACAGTGAGCAATTTAATTCTCAATTAAGGGATTAGATCAAACAATAACTCTGGACCATTTGGCATACCACAAGCAACTTGGAAAGGAACTGGCACATTTCAGCCACTCCAAGAAACTAGTTACACAAATCTGCTGCAGACAACTGAGGTTTCCTTTGCAGGTTGGAAGAGAACAACAGAGAGTGAAGAGAGAGAAGTGGAGAGAAATTGGGCTGCTAAAGGCTGGAAATGCCCAAGATGAGGGAAGCCTTGATGCCCTGTGCAGGAGTTCCCAAGGGAGAAGGCCACCCAGATCACAAGTGTTCTTCTGGCATCATCCCATGCCTCCCAGGGACAGGCAGCTCCAGAGAGCAGGAGGAGGAAGGAGAATGGATCAGGCAGCACATGAGAGCTGTAAAACTCTGTTACAGATGTACTTTTGGCTTCCTTCTCCCAGCAAAGTACTTGGGACTCACATTTGCCTATTGAGTCATCCCTGCACAGTCCCAGACACATCTTGCTGCAAACACTTGAAGACTTTTTTCCTTAATTCCTGCTCTTCTCTGCTTCTTCTGGAAAATGAGCCATGACACATGAGCCATTTGCAAGACACTGCAACTATGACATTGCTTGTATTTCCATGGCAACTCTTCCCCCTCTCTCCTCAACTTACAGACATGCATTCCCAGCAGAGTTTGGCTGCAGACACAGATCATTATATTTAATCTGAATGAGTATGTACCTGAGTTGCCTTTATTTCACAAAACTGCATAAGAAATTAAATTCCTCTCGCTATTTCCTTCTCTTATGCCCCAGCATCATTACTTGCAGTGCTGTGCCATTACTTGTTGGCATTTTGCATCAGTACATAATGATCCAATATCAGATAATGTTAAGATGCAAAAACCACTCAAAACACCAGACAGCAATTTTCTGCTCAGTTTCCCAATTTAACCTGAATTGATGCTACATTGTAAGTTTGGATGAGGTTCAGGGACTACTCTAATTATAATAGCATCTTGGGCAGCAGCAGTCACTTGCAGGCTGCCTTTTTGATACTGGTCTTGATAGCACAATTAAGAAGCTGGACAGAGAACTTCTCTCCAAGATTTGTCCTAATGAAGAGCAGGAAGCCCTGCTGTTTAACCTCTTTCTTTGATCAGGCTGCTGCCTCCAGTCCAACATAACCCTCAACTCCAATGAAATTCATCCTGTTTTATAAATCCCCACTTCAGCTATCCACGTTCAACTTCCCCATCCAAGAATAAAGCAGTGTGACAACAGGCAGAGCTGGCAGGACCCAACATTGCTTCTCTCTGCAATTCCTGCAGCAACACTTATTCAGCTTACAAGTTAAAAAGTAGTTTTCCTCCCTCTCCTGACCACTACCACTGCAAATCTTCTCCCATTGAGTCAACTCTGGTCTTTTCTGTCCCACAAGCCACCAAAAAGGGACACTCAGTAGGATGGCAGCAACCCAGCCCAAGCTGTCCAACCCACAGTGAAGCAGATGTACATAGCCAAGGAAGTTTTTTTCCTGGTGTCAGACCAAAGAGCAGGATGGAAGATATGCTGACCCCACAGGGCCACCACTGCCCCATGCAGAGGTTGGTGCCCCAGCCACGTTGAGCCCACAGGGACAGGCAGAGGAGATGCTCCATGGATAAATCCTTCTTCCGTGCACATCACTGAGGTCCATCTAATGAGGAGCAGCAAGTAAAAGACCTTCCTGGCTCCTCGTTACCCTTTTGGCTCCCTAAAACTGTGCATCAGCTCAAAAAAGAGCATAGTGAAAACCCAGCTGCCTGGGTGCTGAGCACACACACAACCCCACTGCTGCTTACATGGGGCTGGGTTTGAGCCCAAGGCATTTACATTAACGACTCACTTGGGGTGTGATAAAACATACTGGGTAGAAATCTCCTAAAGGAACCTTGGAAGTATTCTTCCCCATTGGAAAGCCATTGGCAAGAGCTGCCTTAAGTGCAGCTTCACGGACAAATGGAAGAAGAAAGGGGAAAGGAGCTGGCATATAGAAAAATTGTTCAAAACAGAGTGATTTCACATTTGATGCTACCTTCATCTAATCTCAGCGGGTGGCAATTTCTGCATCTCTAGTAACCCCTTCTGTTTGATACCTGTGGATAGATGTTTCTGCATTTTTAGCCAAGTCTATAAAGATAACAGAAAATACACCCATAGCATTTGATAAGAACTGCCCCATCTTGAAGAAATGAAGTCTAAATGAGACAAAACCAGGATGATGAAAAAAAAAAAAAAAAAAAGGCAGCCTAAGATAGGTTATTTCTTTAGAGATGCATCTTACACCTTTCCTCAGAAATAGTTCTCCATGTTCACAGAAGATGCCAATGATAGACAAAAAAGATCCATTTTGAAAAGACATGAGTAAATTGATATATAAAAGAAAAGCCACAGCATTATTTTGTCACACATTATATGTGCTCCAGAGAGGCAACGAATGGTTAGGACTGTTACCCACTTGGACACCATGTTGTGTTATGTTTAGGTATGAGACACCAGGCAATCTGAGATTCTCAATCCTAAATATTCCCATCACAAGCACAGGCAAGTCCCAAACCTCAGCCAGCACAGTGACCACATCTAGATTCTTAGCAGCTACCTCCCACCACCCACACACATACTACCACACCCTCCATATCACTGACCACTGGGGATAACCAAGGGGGAAACAAAAAGAAAGATTCCACAATGTGATTTTATTCTGCATTGAATGCAATGGGATTTTTTTTTTTCCAGGAAAGGGGAAAAGATGACCAAAAGACCACACTATTCCAGAGCAAACAGGTTGACTATATTATTGTTCAGAATATTCAACCAGGACATCAAAAAGGGAAAGCAGTAGCTGAATCCAGAACATGCTCTATGCATCCTCACCACAGCTTCAGTTACTGCATTTTTCTTCCAACCCCAACTCATGCTCAGTAAACCGTACAGAATAGCAGAGATCTACCCAACAGGTCTGGAAGCATATCCCAAAATGCTGAACACTGAGACCTGGGAGTTCACAAGCCCACGTTTCCCATTTTCCAGGTTACTGCTCTGAACTGAGCCAGGCTGCACCTTGCTGCCAGTTAAGAGGTTTCACACAGCTCTCAAAAACCAAACCCAAAAACCTGAGGCAAGTCTTGCTGCAACTGTGACAGCTCCACTGAAGTGTCATCTTTGAAAAATGGCAAAAAGAAGGAATTGAACCCAGTGCTTTCCCACAGAGAAGCCCTCTCCAGGTGGAGGGTAAGGGCAACACCAACTCTCTTCTGGGGCACCAAACTTGGGCTTCCAACTTTAACTCCCTTTTTGTTTCATCTCTGCAGATTGCCTTAATTAAATCCTCTTCCTTTAAAATAAACTGCTCCAGTGTGGTGTTCACTCATGCACAGGAAATTAAAGCGTGTTATAAAACTAATTTATGCGCCCTGTTGGCCACAGTGCCTGTGGAGTGCCTCCCTGGACACACACTCGGGAAGCATTTGCACATGTTTGATCTGAGTTTTGCTAAACAGTGTTAGCAACAGCTGACAACTTTTTTTTTTTTTTTTTTTTTTTTTTAGAGGAAGTACCATTAAATATTTCACCCTGAAGAGTGTCACAACAGTTTCATTTTTTGATACTGATTAAAAATAATAATTTAATAAAAATTGTCCCGATTTCTTTTCACCAGGACTTGTTGTATCACTCTTGCTTTCTCTGAAAAATTTCATAGGAGCAGAAGAATTCCCAACAAGCTTTAATTTGAATTGATTCACATTCAATCCAATGAGGTCATGGATGTTTAAGTAGCATCATCCTTATTACAGACGGAAAATCAACTTTCTCTGATGTTGCAATGCTAATTATCATCTCATTTGTTTAGCAATGGCACCTAGACAACAGCAAAAAAACAGCAAAAAGACTGCACAGAAGCTATAACAGATAGTGGCCAGGATTTAGCAAAGCACTTTGCCATGTATCACATGTAGCACCATTTAAACATTCCCAGTTTAGCTCTTCAAGTTAAGAACATGCTCAAATATTTTGCCCCATTGGACTTTCAGTAGAAGAATGAGGAAAAGGGGTAAGAAAATATCATGACATTCATGTAACTGATGGGACCATGGGGGTGCAGAATAATTAAAGCTTAGCCTCAGAAAGGGAAGAAACATTTCTGAAATGCAAGGTAGTTTGAAACACCAGCTCATGTCTCTTGGGTTAGAGTGACTGTGAGGAATAAAACATACTCTGGACAGATTTTTACAAATCCCCTCAAGCACCAGTAAATCATCAGGCACCTACATACCTTTGCCACTTTGTCCCTTATGACCGTGAAGTCCCAAATTCCCTGCCCATGGAGGTAGGTTTTCCTCCTGCTGATGTCATGGATTCAACGCTCTACAAAACTGAGCCAGGGGGGAGATAGGAGTAAATAAAACCAACCAAAAACCTGCCCATAGACTGAAAACACTTCTTTTTCTTCCTTTGCTTCACAGAGAAGATAGGTAAACTTGATGTTAATCTCTGCTCCAAGCAAGCGTAATTCTTTTGCATCCAAATAAATTGTGGCATCTAGGAGTACAGCTTAGAGCACATCAGTGCAATGATGCGCGTGACCCAAAATAAGAACATGAGGACCAGGAGACTGCTCCTCAAAGCAGCTGGGTGTACAGATCTTTGAAATGGCTATTAAATTCACTTAAGCACCAAATTAAGCAAGGAGTGGGAGGAAAGACTGATGAAACTGTAATCTGATCTTTCCTGATCCAAGTTTAACCTTGGCTTGGCAGCACTGTCTGGTTTTATACTTAATTTAGTAATGCTCATATGATTTATTCCTATATTAAAGTCCATTTCACAAAAGCACAAAAAGAAACTACTGTATAAAAAGAAAATGCTTGCTTGCAGTTAAAAATGAACCCATTTTACTAGGCATGCAGGAATTTCTTGACTTTGCTAGGCATAAATCAGCAAGAAAAGGACCGCTCATTGGAGAAAAGCAGTCATACTACACTGTCTTTCTGCAAGGCTATTCCCTGATTAAAAGGAAAATGTGCCACTATTGTACAACCCCCGATAACTAATAGATCTGAAAAGCTCCTTGGTTCACATCAAGTCCTCCCCAGAAATCTTGACCATAAGTATTTTAATCACAAGCAGCATGAAGAACCACTTCTGATCACTGCTTTGCTGTCCTGGATGCAAAGAGACCATCAGCCTGGTGCCACAGTCCAGTAGAACTACTAATCCTTCTTTATACTTGTCTTCATGATTGCCCAAGTGATTTTCCTTGGTGAGTCCCCATCCCAAGATGGGTTGGAACAATCCACTGTGGCTAGCAGCAAGCCAGCCATCTGCTTCCCCCATCTCCTCATTCCTGTTCCAAAAAGTAACTGGAATCTCTCCACTACTTCCACTTTGCACTTTATTTTTAGAGCATCCTTCAGTCAGAGCTCAGGTCACCCCATCAGGATGTAATGCTGCAGATTGTGTGCTTTTCTCTCCTGAAAACCACATTTTCTTCCAGAAGAAACATTAGAGAGAAAACGTTACATTTGTTGGCCAGAGAACTTTTCAACATGAAAACAGAACATCATGTAATATTAGACAGACCTGGACCCTGAAATCCAGAGAATGGTGAAATACTTTCATCAGACCTTGACAAATGGAAGAAAAGTGCATATGTATTTTCTCTCCCCCCATGGTAATGGTGACCAAACTCATACCTGCCCACATACAAGTGCAGGTGCCTTTAAATTTACAGATGGGACTAAAGAAGGAAGGGAAGGGCTGCAGGGCAGGCAAAGGGATGCTCATCCCAGGCAGAAAAACCCATCTCGGAGTTCATTCTTTCTTTGCAGATTTGAACCAGGTCCCTCTCCACCCACAAGAGGGGAATCTGCCTGGTCTTAAATCAGAGTAAATCGAGTGCTCCTCTGATCAAGCTGGGAAAAAGCCCCACAGGATGGCTCATTAGCAAGTTCCTGCTCCTCTTCTAAAGAGCAGAGCAGCTACAAGGCAATTGGGATCTCAGAAAGGTGCTCATTAAACACCACAGGGCTCAGCACAGCAAACCTGCCCTTCCTCAACCATCATGTCAAGGCAGAGACTTGTCCATAGGGCTCATTGGAGCTAATTTTGCTCCCAGCCTCCTGTTTCCCTAGAATGCTCTTTTGCTCACACCAGACTTTCTTGGGACAGGAAGCACAGCAAGTTCCTGATCTGGGGACCCAATACCTGACTGAGCTGTGAGGACTCCTTGTCACCTTCTCCTCCCTCCAAGTGGGATGCAAACACACAAGCCAACCCTGTGGGGCTCAGGGCAGGGGAAGTGGGAGCAGTTGGGTCCTCACCAAACCCTTCAGGATCAGCCCAGCTGATACCCATCCATAAACCTCCTACAAATGCTGCTGTGCAGAAGGGCTTCCCAAGCCAGCAGTGCTTCTGCAGCCTCTCCATTGGCAGCAAGAAGCCAGACACCAGTCTGGCACTCACACTGTCATTTAGAGGCACTGAGAACTGCACTCCAGAGTCTCCAAAAGAAGCAACTAAAAGATGTTCAAATGTGTTTTCATTTACATATAAATGCAAAAAAAAATAATTGGCAACAACATTGTCTGCCAGTCCTCAGCCTGCTCTTTGCAGGAGCCCCAGGCACACAGCTCCACCAAGGGCCATACAACAGCCAGCCTGGCTGCAGAAGGCAGCAAACACCAACTTTTCAGTTCTTCTTCCCCAAAGATTGGGGTGGGTGTACCCACATGTATGGGGGGTGGAGGATCCCCACCCCAGGAGACTGTGTCACCAGGAACCCACCCGTCAGACTCTTGTCATGCCTGGAACACTCTTCTCCATTCCAGCCTGTGATGATCAGGTTGAAGTCTGAGCTCCTCTGAAGTGTCACTTCCATGCCAAATGACAGGACCCTGGGAACTGTGTTCTGGAGACTCTGCTGTCTCTTTCAAAGCCTGGTGATTCTTCCACCTATAGGATGTGTGTGCACATCCCACCACGGAGAACAGCCATACCTGCCAGAGACCAAACCTGATTCCAACTGACAAAGCTCTTGGAGTTGCTGCTTGATCCAGGCAGGAAGGGACCGGAAAACAAATCCTGCCAGGAAAGCTCTGTCAAGCAGTGACCAACTGGAGGGAGCAGCAGCCAGGGCACTCTTACACCCACAGGCCATACACAGTGTCACTCTTCTCTGCTGCCACCAAACCACACCATACCTATTTGCCTACACATACCTACCATACATACCTACTGCTACCCTCTGCCACTTTATTCCCTTCTTATTCCCCAGGCAACTTTTACCTTATCAGATGTCCTTCCATGTCACTAAGGTTCTCAGGATCCCACGACATCCATTGCTGGTCCTATTGATCCTATCCCACTACACAGTAAAAAGCCACCATGCAGCTCTAAGTGGAAAGTTTACCTCCAACTTCCCTGAGAGGCTTTAAAAAATCAGATTTAAAAGCCAGAATCTTCAACACCTCCAAGAGTTAAAACCTCAGAAAACCACATACAGACAGGGCCCGTGGTGACCTAAATAGGTGACAGCAGCAAAACCATTAGGAACTCATAAAACTGCCTTTTCTCCAGCTTTTTCCACTTGCAGATTTCCAGATCCTCATGTTTGAGGTGGAAACCTAGGGTGAAGAGAGATGGGTATGGCTGCCTGGACTGGCACTTGGGGCTGGCAAAGCCAACACAGTGAGACACAGCCACAGGTTTCTGGTCCCTGCTTGGGTTTCATGGACAGCTCCCCTGATAGCTTTTGCCTGTTAAACACATGACGTGCAAGCCTGCTACTCACACCAATGTGTTTTACAAGCACAGTGAAAGCATTTACAGATTTAACCTTGAGAAGATTGAATTTAGACTGTCCATCCCAGAGCAGCAGATGGGAGCTCTGGGAAGGGAGACAGACAGTTTACAAAAGCCTCTGACTCTCCCAAGCAGAGGGAGCTCCCAGGCAGCAGTCACTTCTTGCTTCAACCTATGGGTATGATAATAAGGATCCATTATCCTATTTATGTGCCACTGACAGAAAAAGACAGTGAATTAAAGTGCACAAGAAAGATAATCGTAGCCTTCAGCACTTGTGCTCAAACACTCTTCTAAGCCTCTTGGATGAAGGGCTGCTATATTTTGTCACCGAGCCCAATCAGCTTGATTATCACATCTTTGTTTTGAATGCTCACCTCCAAAGTCACTAAATAGTTGCTTCTTAATGCGAATAGATTGGTTTTGGCTAGTAAGTCACTTAAATGCCATCTGCCAAAGAAAAAGAAGTTTACAGAGATAACTTTTTCCAAGTCCTCTTTGCATATTATCCCCTCAGTTTTGTATTTAGAGTGAAAAGACTCTATAATTCAGCAGCAGCAGCTTTCTCCTGGGGGAAGTGTGAACAGACCACAGAAAAGGCTCCATTTGGCTCTGACTTGCAAAACCACTTCATGGACTACTTAGAAACAATTCAGTCAGAGGGATATGAGCTCTGTTTATTGCTGTTGCCCCAGATTGTTTTGGTTTTATTCATAAGATTATTTCAGTGAAAACAGGCTGACTGAAGCTTAATTTTACTAGCAGTTCTTAAATAATTCAATACACATCTTTTCTGTCTCTTTAATGCCTCTGAAAAATCAAAAAAACCCACAAATTAAAGGCCAAATCCTGTTTACTCTTTCCTTTTCTAAAGCAACTTTGACATCAGTAAAGGCTGTTTGTGTGACTCGGGCTCAGATTAAAAGTTCTGTCAGTGCAAGTATTTTTTTTTTTTTTTTTAGTTTTTTTTTAGTGTTTTTTTTTTAGTTTTTAAATCAGAAGCCCTTTTTTTTCTTTTTTTCCCCCTCTCTCCTTTTTGATCCTCCATCTCAGGAAAAACATAGCCTTTTCTAAGAAGCTCTTTCACACTGCACCCACACCCCACTCCAGACTCCCAAATGGTCTAAGAAGTGCACAAATGCTGCCTTTTCAAGTTCACTTGGCCAAACTGGCCAGGAACAAGCCCATGCAGGTCCCTGAAGTCTGTCCATACCATGACATGCTGGCATCTCTGCTGACACCATCAGCCATGATACTCAGAAGCAGCAGAAACCCTGATCCTTCACTCCTGAAGCTTTTCTCTAGTTTACAGGAAAATCATGCAGCTTGCAGGGGCTGCTCCCCAACCCTGGTGTTTGGGGGTACACTGCCATGTTTCAGTGAGGCTGGGACCAAACCCAGCTTCTGACTGCAGCCAGTATTTGCTATCCCAACATCAGTCCTACAAAAATAAAAATACCTGAAACAAGGCGGAGCACTAACATACATGGAGAGAGCTGGCCATCACCTGGGCTGCTGCTAGCAGCGACATATGCTTAAATCTCAGGTGCACCCTTAGCAGAGGCTTTATAGCCTTTCAAGCAGTGACATAAAATCTGTTCATCTTGTAAAATTTGACACTATTACAAATTATTAGACACCTTCCTTTTATGCTTTGCACTGAATTATCTAAGGTTAAAAATGACCAGATGAAGCGTTTCTCATAAAAAGGCACGAAACCAGCAATCTGAGCCTCAAAACCTCCAAAGCTCCCAGCAGGTTTCTCACACCACAGGGAATCTCTGTGAAATTTAAGAGCTTAAAGTTAGCATTCCAGTGAGCAAAAGTCACTTTGTACAGTGAGCTGGCATTCACTTCTCCCCAGTACCTTTAAAAAATTAACCAGGGAAGTCAATTAAATGTTTGTTTTTTTTCTCTGTGCCCTCAAATCTTCATCAAAACTCCTCATGGCTAAAAGGAAAATCCAAACTGAGATAACAGGAAAGGTTCTTGTCAAAGTACTCTTGAAGATGGTTGCAATTTAATCCAGAGATGGATGATATAACATTACTGAGATTGTGATCCTGACCTAAACATTCCCTGCCCCAGAATCTAAGCCCAACTGAGACTGCCCCTAACTAAACCAAGAAATTAAGCCCTCAATTTCTTCTTCTATTAGCTTGTTTTCAAGTTTTCAGAGACCTCTCTCCTGACCCATGCAACTCAGTGTGATCAGCCCTTAAGTTTGAGTCCCCAACTTGCGCAGCAGGAAAGATGTGATGGAGTCACCATCACAGAAACATGGTGGGATGACTCCCATGACTGGAGTGCTGCCATGGATGGCTACAACCTCTTCAGAAAGGACAGAATAGGTAGGAGAGGTGGAGGGGTGGCTCCATATGTTAGGGAGTCTTTTGACTCTGTAGAACTTGAGGTCCAGTAACAATAAGGTTGAGTGCCTGTGGGTCAAAATCAGGGAGGAGGCCCAATAAGGCTGACATCCTGGTGGGAGTCTGTTACAGACCACCCAATCAGGATGATGAGGGTGGTGAATTATTCTATAAGCAGTTGGCAGATGTCTCAAAATCACCAGCCTTTGTCACTTTGTGGGTGACTTTAACCTGCTGGATGTCTGCTGGGAACTCCACACAGCAGAAAAGAGGCAGTCTAGGAGATTCGTGGAGCATATAGAGGATAATTTCCTACTCCAGCTGGTAAATGAACCCACCAGGGATGGGTTCCCACTAGACCTTCTGCTCACAGAGAGGGGCTGGAGGGAGATGTGGTGGTTGGAGGCCATCTGGGGCACAGTGACCATGAAATAATAGAGTTTTCAATACTCAGGGATGCAAGGAGAGCCAATAGTAAAACCTCCACACTGGACTTCCGGAGGGCAGATTTTGGCCTTTTCAGAAGACTGATTCAGAGAATACCCTAGAAAACAGCCCTTGGAAACAAAGGGCTCCAAGAGAGACGGGTGTACTTCAAGCAGCAAGTCCTAAATGCACAGGAGCAGCTATCCCTGTGTGCCCAAAGGCAAACCAGAGGGGAAGACGAGTGGTCTGCCTGAACAGGGAGATTTTGAAGGAAATTCAGGTTAAAAAGAGAGCTTACAGACTATGGAAAGAAAGCTGGCTACTCAGGAAGTAAGAACATAGGTCATGTAGAAGGAAAATTAGACAGAGGCACAGTTTGAACTCAATCTTGCCACTTCCACTAAGGATAACAAAAAATCTTTCTACAGATACATCAATGGCAAAAGGAGGGGCAGGGAAAACCTCCATTCTTTGTAGGATGTAGGGGGAAACTTAGTTACCAAAGATGAGGAAAAGGATGAGGTATTTAACACTTTCTTTACCTCAGTTTTCAACAGTAAGACAGGGTGTCCTGAGGACAGCTGCTTCTGGGGCTTACAGAGAGAAATAGGAAGCTGAGTAGCTCCCCTGTAATCCTGGAGAGAACAGTCTGTGACTGCTGAGCCACTTGGATCCTCACAAGTCTATGGGACCAGATGGGATCCAGCCCAGGGTGATGAGGGAGCTGGGGAAGAGCTCCCCAAGCCTCTCTCCATCATCTACCAACAGTCCTGGCTCACTGGGGAGGTCCCAGATGATGGGAAGTTGGTGAATGTCACACCAATCCACAAAAAGGGCCGGAAGGAGCACCCAGGGAACTCCAGACCTGTCAGCCTGACCTCAGTGCCTGGCAAGGTTATGGAGCAGCTCATCCTGGGGGCAATCACACAGCACCTGCAGGATGGACAAGGGATCAGACCCAGCCAGCACGGGGTTAGGAAGGGCAGGTCCTGTCTGACCAACCTGAGCTCCTTTTATGACCGGGTGACCCGTCTGGTGGATGAGGGGAAGGCTGTGAGTGCGTCTGCCTGGACTTCAGCAAGGCCTTTGACACCATCTCCCACAGCATTCTCCTGACAAAGCTGTCAGCCCACAGCTTGGACAGGAGCACCCTGTGCTGGGTTAGGAACTGGCTGGAGGGCCGGGCCCAGAGAGTGGTGCTGAACGGGGCTGCATCCAGTTGGCGGCCGGTCACTAGTGGTGTCCCCCAGGGATCAGTGTTGGGCCCAGTTCTGTTTAATATCTTTATAGACGACTTAGACGAAGGGATTGAGTCCATCATCAGCAAATTCGCTGATGACACCAAGCTGGGAGGAAGTGTGGACCAACTCGAAGGCAGGAGGGCTCTGCAGAGGGACCTGGACAGACTAGAGAGCTGGGCCGATTCCAACGGGATGAGGTTCAACACGGCCAAGTGCCGGGTCCTGCACTTTGGCCACAACAACCCCATGGGGAGCTCCAGGCTGGGCACAGAGTGTCTGGAGAGCAGCCAGACAGAGAGGGACCTGGGGGTTTGGATTGACAGGAAGCTGAACATGAGCCAGCAGTGTGCCCAGGTGGCCAAAAAGGCCAATGGCATCCTGGCCTGGATCAGGAACAGTGTGGTCAGCAGGTCCAGGGAAGTGATTCTGCCCCTGTACTCAGCCCTGGTGAGGCCACACCTCGAGTCCTGTGTCCAGTTGTGTGTCCAGTTCCATGTCTGACTCCTATGGAAATCAGCTTTCCCCCCGACTTCCAAAGCAGCCACGTCTGAAGAGCAAAAGCATCTTACAACTGACTTCATACAGAAAAAGAAATTTTCCTGCATTTTGTAGACACAAGTTAAAGTCAGGAACCGCTGATTTTAAATATCTGCATCACTTCACATGAATGGGTTTCTAGGGAATCTGGAAGTTTTTCAAAACAAACCAACAGAAACCCAAATAATCCTGAAAATTCTATCCTTTCCTCACGTCACGTCTGTTTAACAGTCTGCAACATCTCCAAGTTACTGGATGCCTTCTGATAAATCACCACACTGAATACTCCAATGGTGAAAATATTTCTGATAGTTTAAGCAAGGCTGTCTATAGCTATTTGCTGAGGTTCTGATGGGCTGCCATAACATGCTCATCCCTGCAAAGGTGTGTATGTGCCACAAGAACAATTTGTCCTAGACATGAGGATCACAATTTGTCCTACACATGAGGATCCACTTGCACCAACCTTGTAGAGGTAATTTCTGAGAATTATTTTACTCTCACAGCTATTTCAAGGTTTGTGCATATCCTGTGTGGACAGAAGTTTCATGCTGCAATAGTTGCACTGATGAAGTCTTGGTGGTTAAGACTAAGAGGAAAGCACACACCATTTATTTAATTAAAATAAAGAAAATACCAAGTTTATGTGCTTTGAAAGGCACCATGGGATGATGGCTACTGGAAGTACTAAGGAAAAACAATAGCTAGTGGTTTCTGGAATTAAATATATAGATGTGTGTAGATATTCATTCATATAAATATGTGAAAATATATATTAATATCTAGATATATGTGAATACATATTCATATATAAATAGAAATATGTATTCATATATAGATGTGGATATGTGTAAATATATAAACTAATAATAATTCATAGCACCACAAATCCCTGTGGTCTTACAGGAAATGGCATGTGCAACAACTGAAGTGGGAGACCTCAACACCATCTGCAGTCTACAACTGAGAATTCTATTCAGTTTATATAAAACACCCCAAGTATTTTACTGAATAGTAGAACAGACACCCTCTCTCCACTCATATCATATTCAATAACCTAAAATCCCCCTGGATTTGTCTGCCTCAACCTCTGCATCATTTACAGAAGCAGGATGACAGTTTGTTCTTTCAGAAGTACAATGCAAGACCAAATGCATCAGCATTTGAGAGGCAGAGCTAACAGGTAACTGGCTGGGTTAATTAAAATTATTTTTGTATTTTAAAAACCCCAAACCTAACAGCCTTTCTATTCTTCTACAATCCATAACTCTCAAAATTTATTTCCTCCTTGCAGTGATCCTAATACTTATTAAATGAGCTTTTGTTTTCCAACACCAGGAAAGATTAAATACCACATAAAACAGGTGCAGCAAAGCCCCATCCCAATGCAGTTTAACCTGCTAGCTGGTTCCCATCTGGCACCCTGTGTATAGCAGGCTTAAGAGGCTTCTTTGTCAGCTCTGGACTCACGAAGGACTTCTCCTTCAGCCCCAGCACACAACAGGGCATTGCTTAACTCATGGAGCTATTCAGGAACACTTTTGTCTCTTGGACTCAACGGATCTGCCCGGTCAAGTGAGGAAAATACAAAGAGAAAGTCAGCAAATGCATTATATGCTAAATAATCTACTGCTTGGGACCAGTGGGGTCACAGTACCATCAATGGACTTGCCAAGCAAGCAGCAAAAATTCAAGTTTCTGTTCTCTCTGGTGGGTTAGGGGAACCACTACTAGCAGAAAAGTGCAACAACTCTTGATTTCCATGCTCAGGTCCTTTGTCCTCAAGGCTGCTTAATATGCACTGTCTGCTTGCTTGGCTTCTTGAAGAGACACAGATGCAAGAGTGAATTTATTTTCCTGAATCACACCCCTGGAGTCATCAATATCTCACATATGTAATTATAAATCATGACTCCTGCAGTTGAAGCACAATCAGCATGTCTAGCCACCAGTCTTCCAGATATCAGCAATTTCTCCAAGGCTGCTTTTTGACAAAATCTGATGCAGCATGATTTAAATAAGCCAGGCAGGAGAAACTGCTGGCTTTGACATTTGCAGCCACCAGAGCTGCAGCAGTGGACAGGCTCCAGAACCCAAGAAGCCCCCCAAAAACTTCCCATTCTGCCAGGTGGGAAATGAATCATTCTTGGAGATCATGAGAAGGTGGATCCCACCCTAGGGTACCCCATATCCAGATCAGGTCATGGATCTACAGCTTCACAGCATTTCCAAAGACCTTTTAGGGACTTCCTTTGGGACATGGGAAGCGTTGGCTTTCTTCCATTTTTTTGACACATAGGTTTTGTGGATTCTCAATGAACTCTGATCACTGTATATCATTAATAAGAAAGAACTGGGTAAATCCAGGTTACATCTCCTAGAGCAAAGCATGTCCAAATATGTATGCAGGCAGGTATCCACTTATACACAAACATAAGCACCATCCGAACTAGGAAAGCAAAATGTCTCTGCAGGAGCTCATGCTGATGAAGATCAGAACCTATATGATGACCGTTTCAAATGTCACTTACTGTCTGCCTCTTCTGTGAGCACTAATTTAGACATGATACATTGTGTTGTAATCACAGTTTTATCTTCTGGGCAGAGGCAGTCAGAGGAAGGCTGTGAGCCTGGCAAGGAAAGTCAGCTGTGAAATGTATGCACAACTGAGTGCTAAGATTGAGGGTGTCTTCATGTTTCAGGACTTTAAATGTTAATGGTGGGGATAAAAAAGAAGATGATGATCTATTACAGAATTCAGGTATTACACTGGCATCTCTCCTAGACATTAAGAGAGACTATTTATTGTAGGGAAATTATAGGATAAAGCAGGAGCCTGCAGCCAGTTTGAGACTGGGCCATATTTCAGATAGGTTTCATGCCATCAGCTCTCTCTGCCTGGATAATTATATCTTGTGAATTATCCATGAGAGAAAATTGCCTCCAAACACACTCACACAGCTGTCTGTCCCCAGTCTCCACTGCTGAGTACTTGGTAGGTGCTGAGGCACCATGGATCACCAGCATGTGGAGCACCTCTCACCCACAGGGGAACCTCTTGTGGGGCTGACATTATCCTCATGCACCAAGAGGGGGAATAAACTGCCCCACTTTGTTCCCACTCTTTTATCCTAAGAAGTCTGTAAACAACTAATGTACCTCTGTATATTGTAATTTCAGAATTTCCTCTAATCCCATGCCTAATGACATGGAGCAGTGCACTAATATCCTTTTCATGCAAATACTGCCATAAAGTGAATGGTTTTCATAGCATTCTATGACTAAAAAAAAAACAAACCAAAAAACCCCCAAAACTGTAGTAATTTACTTTTGGTCTGTATTTGGTTGCACAACGTAATGCAATGAGACAGTATTTTTCAGCTTTTTGTTGTGGACACCACCCATTTATCTCTTGCATAGTCCTTTCCCCAGTGCATGTTAACAGTGTTATTTTAGTCAGTTGTTCAATTATTTAATAGCACTAGGAGCCTACTTGATTTCTTACAGAAGCTCTTCCTTGGAGCACACCTTGGAGGTGCAGCCCTTCCACCCCTTCAAGCCCTGAGTCCCATGCACCATGGGGAACCCAGCACCCTCCTTGCATTAGGTACTACTGCCCCCAGATCAGTCCCAGTCTCCCACCCACTCTGAGCTAATCCCTCCCCTCCTTTTTTTTTTTTTTTTTTTTGTTTTGTCCCACACCAGAAGCCTGGAGGGGTTGGGGCAACATTTCAGAGGTGCCAACCCTGTCAGCTGAAGCACTACAACAACCTAAGGTGCATGTTTATGAAGTTTACCCTGAGCCTTTTTATTTGAGAAAAAAACAATGCTGTATGTCATGAATTCAGGCTCAGTCCATTGCCCAGGAATAATCACCTCATTCCTTATGATTTGCAAAAGCTCAGTGCTGTAATTAAGGTAAAATGGCTTTGTCATGTGCAGTTTAACCTAAGGCTGTACAAATTTACACAGTCCCTGTATTTCCCAAGTGCTTCTGCATATTGTCACCCAGTAACACCCCTTTCACCCTACGAAAACCCCTTGTGACTTGTATTGCAGCATCTCTCAGCTGGTTCACATTCTGGCCCTCCATCCAACCATTCCCAACTGCATGGTACTGAGGCACCCCCCAGGCTCTGTGATGTACCTGATGGGCAGTGAGGGGTCTCCAGCATCCCACCAGTCCTTGGGGGGGCTGATGTACATGCACCACAGCTCCCAGCTGTACCCATGGGCAGAGTTTTCATAACGCTGCACCTCAAAGTTGTCCTGCTTGATGTTGTCTATGGAGGGAAGAATGACCCTTCTCCTGTTCTCCTGAATTCGGGAAAGCACCGGCTCAGCCCTGAGTGGTAAAAGAAGAAAAGAGCAGAAATTAACTGCTAATTCATTCCATAATTTTCAGAGGGACACTGCCGCTTTTGTACAGCTTCTGCACTTTAATGGGGGTAAGAAAACAGGCAACCTTGTCACCATTCAGTAAACAAAAGGGAATCACGTGGACTCCATGCTCCCATTCACAAGTGGCACCACTGCAAAGCCTGGGGACCTGGGGAAGTGTCACAAGGCTCCTGGCAGGGTCAGGGAGTGACCCCAGATTGCAGCACACCAGCCCCTGCCGCCTTCCCAGGCCCCCAGCAATCCCACCAAGAGGAAAAGTGTTTGTGCTGTCAGGTTGGAGTGCTGTGTCCAGTTCTGGAAATCCCAACATAAAAGGACACAGAGCTCCTTGAGTGTGTCCAGAGGAGAGCCACTAAAATCATCAGAGGGCTGAGCACCTCCCATGTGAACCCCAGAGGGATAGGGGTTGTTTGGCCTGGAGAAGAGGAGGCTCTGAGGTGACCTTAGAGCAACTTTCCAACATCTGAAGGGGCTACAAGAAAGCTGGGGGAGGGATTTTGACACGGGGCCGTAGGGAGAGGACAATGGGCAACGGTTTAAAACTTGAAGAGGGGAGATTTACATTAGATATTAGAAAAAAGTTCTTTCCAGTGAGGCTGGTAAGAGACTGGCCCAGGTTGCCCAAGGAAGTTGTGGCTGCCCCATCCCTGGCAGCATCTCAGCCCAGGTTGGATGGGGCTTGGAGCACCCTGGGCTGGTGGGAGGTGTCCCTGCCCATGCAGGGGGTTGCACTGGGTGAGCTTTAAGGTCCCTTCCAACCCAAACCAGGCTGGGATTCTATGATCAGCAGAGATTTTAATTGCTGTGCTATGGATCCTTCCCAGGCCCCAACACGTTTATTTTGCTTTTCTTGGGAGCTCCTTGTTTTTTATTTTCGCTTCTTCCCGAGCACTCCCTCCCACAAAGGCCATTTCTCTCCTTCTGCCAACTCCTCCTTCCAANCCCTGGGATTCTGCGATTTCTGAAAGGTTTGCCAAGCTGTCAGGGGAGGTGTTGCAAGAAGCTTCAGTACTCCCACTTGATGGGATTTCCCACCTGGACATGTGCCCTGCAGGGAGCAGCCAGGGGAGCACAGAGGCTGAGTGCTGTGTGTGTAGCTCAGGAGGTCTGGGGAGTTTTTGTGCTCTCCTGCACAACTGACTTACACAAAAACCCATGGACCAGCTGAAGCTTTCAGCACAAAGACAGGACTATTTTCATAACCATGCTTCCTCTGGTGTGCTGGTTTAAAAAACAAAACTAACCCTTTTTTATAAAATAAAAATTCCATATTCTAAACTTTTTAGTTTTCAGCTCTGTCCATGTTTTTAAGATGAGTTTTCCTGACATCTTTACTAAGGTAGCAAATAAATCAGACAATGCAGGGGACAGATTTGCAGCATGGACTGAGTGGAGAGCCAGGAGTGACTTAGAGAAAGTCCTCAATGACCACCTGGAGATTTTTCCCATTCAAGAACATCAGCCCATCGAAGGAAATAGGCTCAAGATGGACAAGAAGGAGTTAGCTCATTCCACAACAGGTACCTGAGGTGTGGAGCACCTTTGCCCAAGGTGGATGCCTAAAGTTTACACGGAGTCAATACACAACTGGAAAAAATTCAAGAGACAAGCAGTGAGGATTGAGAAACACATCAACACTGTGTCTGCTTCCCATCTGCAAGCTGCTGGGCTTTGGTAGCATACGCTGAAGAAATATCACAGGGGTTAGCCCTGCCTCTACATGCCTTCCTGAGCTTCTGACTATGGTTAGTGACACCAGAAGGAGATAGACAGGCCCTTGGTTTGCTGCAACACAGCTGCTCTCACGTACTTGTGTTCCACCTGGATGCTTACTCTGGGTGAAGCAGTGATGTGCATTTGCAGGGAAATTGCACAGATT
This sequence comes from Florisuga fusca, assembly GCA_038090715.1. Classification (NCBI taxonomy): domain Eukaryota; kingdom Metazoa; phylum Chordata; class Aves; order Apodiformes; family Trochilidae; genus Florisuga; species Florisuga fusca. The sequence goes on along the minus strand of JAAWXA010000046.1, from coordinate 185,973 downwards.
CCTGTGCTGTCATGCACAGGTGGACATCAAGCATGAAGCCATCATCTTCAGGCTGGGAAGCCTGGCTCAAAACCTTCCATCTGTAATGCAAGGCCACAAAGGGTGTGCTTTGTTTAAACAATGTTTTAACTAGTCCAGACTTCTTCCAAATCAAAAAACAAAACCAAACACATCCCTGGGTAGAACAGGAAAAATTCCTGAAAACAAGACTAACCGAAGGGTCTTTTTTCCCTTGGGACACAGTTCAAGGACTCTATAGCTACAAAACTCACCCTAATGTGTCCGAGCAGGGGGTGTGCTCAGCCCAGGAGCTGCAGACTGTCCCGGGCCCAGGCTGCCAACCCCAGAAGCAATCTGCACTCCTGGTGCCTCCAGACACAGCAACCGGGATGTAACACCATCATTTCTCTAGTCATTTGACTGGAGAAAAAAAACATTGAAAATAACTCTCAGGCTCATCTTATGATCTAAACTCACTCTTAAACCACTTGGACTCAAATGTTGTGAATTTGTCTGAAAAAAATCCTTGTGAAACACCTTTTGCTGCTTCTGCACCTCTGCACTTATTCTCAGCTGCAGAAGAAACAAATTGGTTCAAAGCACCTGAGCCTTCCCCAGTGGGACACAGCTGCAAAGAGCAAGGAAGCAGGAAACACTTTCTCTTTCAATCCTTGCTGCCTGGCCTTTCAACTTAGAGAAATAACTTTTTGAGTGAGAAGTCAATCTGAAAAGTAAAAATAGGGGGCAGAGGGGATTGTGTACATACAAAGGAGGGAATAGAAAATTATTTCAGAAAACACAGGCAGGGAAGATTTTCTGTCTTCCCATCAGATCTCAGTGGCCACCCAGTACAGAAGGAAGACAGGAGTAATAAACCCGTGGACTTGTTCGCAAACACATCCCTACAAAATGATGGACTGTCCCTTTACTGCATCACGCACACACCAAGACCTCGAGGCTGAGCACCTACCAGCCAGCAGTGAACTCCACATGGGCATCAAAAAATCCAGTAATCTGGCCAGTGGCAGCTTTCCAGCCTTCAATCCGAGCTCGGATCAGTCCTTCCCTCTTCTGGTTGCGCACCACCTTCACCAGCCCCGGGTACCGCTTATTGACGTATTCTTCTAGCGGTGCCTTCAGTTCGTCTAGAAAAGAAGTGCCAGAGAAGCCACTGAAAGGGTGCAACAGTTTTCACCTAAAATAAACTCATTTTATTATCAATACAAACATAACTTACTGGAACCAAACACCTCTAGATGGCATTGGGAGGAATAGAATAACTTAAGAGTCATTCAGCGTGGATTTTGATGGTGGACTGACCACGACCCTTACAAAGGAATTGAAGGTTGACAAAGATGTTACTATAGGACAACTAAGGAACCCATAGAGGCAAAAAGCACCAAGTCCCCAGCCAGATTGCCGTGAAATACCTGGGTATCACCCTGCTGAAAGACAAGAACAGGAAGTAATGAACTGTGCATACCAGTCAATAGTGCCCTGAATTTCTGATGGAGATTTCAGCTGAATGGATCACTCAAAATACTGCAAAACCAATTTGAGGTAACTTAAACTACATCAAACTGGATATGAGTTGTACTATCCTTTTTATTCAGCCTCAATTCTACAGCCTTGGCATTTGCTGTTTGTTTTCCAAGCTTTGCCACTAGAAAAGTTGAAATTCCCACTGCTTTTACGATAGGATGAGAGTTTTGGCTTCATTCAGAAGATGCTCATACCATGTAACTTGTGTTCACTGGAGGCTGCAGCTCATTTAATTATGTTGTCAAAGCATGTATGTGTGCTACAGCAGAGATCAGAATGGATCTGTCAGCCTGCAGCCACTACCAGCATCAAACTTTTTAATAGCTACAAGCAACAAGTATAAAAACCAGACAGGGCTTGGAGTGTGGAAGGGGTAAGTACTAATATGTTTTTTTTAACAATGTGCCAAAGTGCTTGTGCGCTGGCAGAAATCTTGCTCCTTTCATTTCCTGGCACCAGTTAACTGAACAAAAGATCTACTGATGAGAAGAGTACAGGAAAAGCTGAGCAATCCCATTGTATACCAGCACAGACTCAGAACACCATGAAAGCAGCTCCTGAGAATGTCTTTTATCCCTCTGAGGCTCCAAGACAGCAGAAAATTAAGATATGGTCCATCAGTCCAAACTGTGGTCTACTACCCATCATACCAGGAAAAAAAAAAAAAAAAAAAAAAAAAAAAAAAAAAAAAAAAAAAAAAAAAAAAAGGTCAGCATTAACATAATCCACAGGGTAAAAATACTTGAGACGTGTGAGTACTCGTGGGTTTCTACATGATGGAACCACAGCAGTGGGAACAAAAGAGTATACAGCAAGTCTCATCTGCTGGGCTTAGCCTAAAAAAAATCAAAGCAAACAGGATTATCTGTTCCCTTCCCTTCCATGCCTTCTTCCAAACACATAAAATGTGCTTTCTTCAGCCTGCCTTTTTGGGATGGCTCACCTCCCATATCAATTTCCCAAAAGTCTCATTTCTCTTTTATGCTGAAGAAGGAATAAAAAGAATAAAGTAAATGAGCCCCTTCCTCAGTTCAAAGCATATGCATCACATACATACATAACTCAGAAAATTCCATTTCATGCTGAGCCACTCAGAGAAAAAACAATATTTTATGGAGACAACAACTCTTCCAAATGGTTTTAAGGCGACAGAGACAGATTTTTCTGACAGATGAAACCCCACAAGCATGGCACCAGCATCTCAAGGTTTTTTGTCAGGAAGTCACTAATGACCATGACACTACAGGTTAGGCTGAACAATTAAAACAACTTTTAAATTATTGTTTTAATCTCAGTTGAAGGAAAACAGGAAAAATCCTTATGGGTAACGTTTGTGCCACTCAAAGGAGAGCACAGCTGTAGTGACGGGAGCTGTGCAGGAGAAGGGTTGTAACACCAATGTCTCAAAGGCAGTGAAGGGTGAAGCTTCATCAGTTCCTAAGCCCACCACACCGTGTAACACGTGGCTCATCAGAAAGTCCCTGGGGAGCCACAGCCACGTCCTCCTTCTTTTTGAAAGGATGACGGATGCCAAAAAGTGAAGAAGTGATCTGCAGAGAGCCCAAAGGCCAATACAGCACACATGTGAACGTGGGAAACAGCATGAGGTGAGCATGGAGAGCTGGGGGAGCAGATGCCTGTGACTGGCATCACCACACCCCACCAGCCCACTCCTCAGCAGAGGCCAAAGTGCCCCTCTCCTGGCCACAGCACATGCTACAAGCATCCCTGCTGGGCTGCTACCCAACTGGAGAGACACTTGGCAGAGACAAAAGCAAAAGACATGGGAAATGTGCTTCCAGACCCACCCTCCACTAAGGTCTCCCTGTACAGCCTCCCACAGATTTTGGAGCTTTGCTACCTGCCTTCCCTCCCAGCCTAGCTCAGCCCACAGCTGATGCCTTTTGGGTGAGAAATCCCTTTTCTTACCCAAGTGCCTGTGCAAGCACTAACAGAGAGAACAGCTGCACATCTGTGCTGGCCTTCGCCAGTCTCTTGCCCTCCCAGGTTTGCAGCTCTGTGGAAGGAGGGCCCAGAGCAGGGCAGCTGCTGAGCCCTGTTTGGTATTGCAAGATGCGCACTTGGCACTCAACTGGGCGTCCAGCCAGCAGAGACAGGGATGGGGTGGGCTTTCTATTTCACTTCTCAGTACATCCAGAAGTGCAAGTGTGGAAAATCCAGCGTCCGAAGTCAAACGTCAGTCTCTGGGACCAGAGAATCAAGAGAATGGTTTGGGGTGGAATGGACCTTAAAGCTCATCCAGTCCCCTCCCTCTGCCATGGGCAGTGGGCACCTCCCACTAGACCAGGTTGCTCCAAGCCCCATCCAACCTGGCTTGGACACTCCAGGGGGGAGCATAGAATCACAGAAAGTGAGGGGTTGGGAGGGACCTCAAAAGATTGAGCCCAACCCCCCCTGCCAGAGCAGGATCACCTCCAGCAGGACACACAGGAATGAATCGAGGTAGGTTTTTAATGTCTCCAGGGCAGGAGGGTCCACAACCTCCCTGGGCAGCCTGGGCCAGGGCTCTGTCACCCTCACAGTGAAAAAATTCTTCCTAATACTTATACAGAACTGTCTATGCTCCAGTTCACAACCACTGCCCCTTGTCCTGTTGTTGGGTCACCTCTGAGAAAACTTGACTCTGTCCTCCTGGCATTCACCCCTTGCAGATTTATAAACATTGGTGAGGTCACCCCTCAGTCTCCTCCAAGCTGCAGAGCCCCAGCTCCCTCAGCCTCTCCTCACCAGATGTTCCGCTCCATCATCTTGGTTGCTCTGCACTGGACTCTCTCAAGCAGTTCCCTTCCTTGAACTGAGGGGCCCAGAACTGGACACAATATTCCAGATGTGGACTCACCAGGGCAGAGTAGAGGGGGAGGAGAACCTCTCTCAACCTACTAACCACCCCCATTTCTAACGCACCCACTGGCTTCCTTGGCCACAAGGACACACTGTTGGCTCCTGGTCATCCTTCTGTTCACCAGCACCCCCAGGGCCCTTTCCCCTGTGCTGCTCTCCAACCTATACTGCTCCCTGGGGTTGTTCTTTCCCAGATGCAAGACTTTACACTTGTCCTTGTTGTAATTCATTAAATTTCTCCCTCCTGCAGAATTCCTGTTCAAGTATGAAGCCAGCCTTGGTGCAGGTCTCCCCATGGATGATAGATGCGACCATGCTGAAAAGCACCAGTGGAAAGGCACCAGCACAGCTGCACTTCCAGAGTTCTTAATCCAAATCATTTGAAGTCATTCCTAATTTTACCCTGTGTTTTTCTTCCCTCAACAGTTGCTTCCTTGAATGCCATTACTGCAGCAGGAACACAACTGGCAGCAGCTCTGACATATGCTGTCAGATGGTGAGGTTTTGGGCTGAGGACACAGAGAGCTGCTGCATTAAGGTCAGTAGCAGCAAAGCTTTTCATCTGTCATCTTAACTTAAGAAATGTTTCATCCCCAACTCCTGTATCTTTACAGTACATCCCAGAGCTGAAATAGGAAGGCTGGGAGGTACGGAGCAGTATGCCAGGAATTAAATGACTTGCACTAACAGGGAGGCAGCTTTTGCCTAAGGGAGACAGCTTTCACACAACCAGCAACCTGGCTGTTGGAGCTGCTATTTTCAGATCTTCATGCAAACTATAGCAGGGGAAAAGCATCTTCCAGGTTAGGTAACTTGCTGCCATTCTCCTCTCTTCTGTTTTGCAAAAGGTCATAGTGGTGCCTTTGGCTCTCCAGCTCTTTCCTGAAAATGAGAACATCCCCTAGATACTGCTAATCAGCCCAACGTTCATCAGCTGAAACCCTGTGTGCAAAGTAATGACAGGAAGTCAGGGGCCAAGCTGGGAGCAGAACAGTGGCTCTCCAGCTCACCTTCATCCTTCTTAACCAAAGCACTACTTATGGAGGCAAGCCACACCACCAGTGATTTTACCCAGACTAAGCACTGCAACTGAATCTACAGGCCTCTTCTCTTCCATGCCCTATGGCACTGGAACCCCCCTCCCTCCCCCTCCCATGAATGCATCCTTTGAAGAAGCCTACCAGACCATCCCTCAGAGCACACCACATCATTCCCAAGTCATGTTCATTAAGTATCCAAACAGTATTTGCATATGGAGGGATTTATGTGTCTGGCCTTTACCATTGCACAAGTTACTTCCAGGAAAGATGTGCAGAGAGAAACCTTACTGAAAATGCCACCAGGTCTAATTTCCAGCCTGCCTTGTGTCCTCCATCTGTCCATGTTGATCTTCACTGAAGGGCAAGTCCAGACCTGTTGCTCTATTAAAAAAACCCATCTGCCAGCTGCAAAGACTTATATCTATTACAAAGTATTTTGTCACCTACATGAGCTTTCTGGGAAACAGGCCTGCCAGAGAAACTGAACCACCTGATGCCACTAGAAGTCATCAAGTCACAGACATGAGCCCAGAAGCAACCACAGGAACATCCACTGCTCGTGTCTCTTATACNCAGAACTGCAGATGGGAACTGCCTGGTGCCACACAAAGAAAGAAGCAAAGGCCAACAGCACCAGAGGTGTTCAGGGAACTACCAACAGCCCACAGTCAGCATCCAACAACACCCAGATACTGCATAACACCTCTTGTGCACCCCTAAAAAAAAACATCATTATGTTTGCCAGGCTGAGCTGTGTGGGAAAAGTCTACAGAGCCCATGTCTGTTATCATAACCATTGACAACTGGAGGACAGGATCTGGGGCTGGGAGTGGTCCAGTGCCATAGGGGACACCCCTGTCCCACACTCCTGCCTCCCTGAAACACCAAAGCCATTGTGGGCTGGAATTCTGCAGCAAGAACTCACAAAGGGAACTCCTTCAATGGACACTTAACAAATAGGAGAATTTCTGCAGTGAGGCTGAGAGCTGAGTGAGTCTCTGAAGCTTTTTATGTTTGCTTGCAAATATTGAAGGGGAAACTGTGAAAAGGGGAGCAGGTGCAATTCTCATCAGGGGTTCCAGACAAAGCTGGTCCCACTAAGTGCATCTGGCTGCAAGTCTCTGGTTCATTTGGTTTCTCAAAAGCCAAAGAGAGAGAACCCAAGGTTTGCTGTTCTACTCCACACTTTGGTCTGAGGCTTTCAGGCCCTGCCATCATTGGAACATCACCATGTCAGCTGCAATGAGTCTGAGCAACAATGAGGCACCTGGGCTGGACCAGCACCTCGGAAAAGCTGAGGTATGACTCAGCTTCTTGCAGTTCTGTTAAAACCTTCCTCTAAATGCAAAGGCAGAGGAAAGACAAGCCAGCCAGCTCCCAGGGGAGTGCACACAAACCACTGCTGTTGCTGTTGAAATGAGCTGCAAAACAAGACAGCCATACATCAAGTCCCAGCTAATACATTACACAGAGGTAAATTACAACCCGTAGCATGTTTCCCTGAGTGTAGCCAGCTCCTCTAAGCAGTCTTTTATCCAAAGGTTTTCTTTTATACCAAGAGGTTTGCTTTTCAAAGAGATATTATCCCAGATTAAAAACACTAAAAAGACAGACAGCAAAAAGAAAAAGCAGGTGATGATTAAGCACCAGACTCAGACAAAGTGTGCAGCTGTGAGATAACATAACGTCTCAGGGGCACCTGGCTGTACCCCCCCAACAACCTAGGAAATGTGTTATCACTCAGAAACACAGCCTGCACACTGGCTTTGTAATTACACCCCTGCAACAAGCACAAACAAAAGCAGCCTACAAAATAAAGTCCTTATGAAGTATAATGTGCAACTCAAGGGAGAAAGGGGTTCAAACGACAACTCCCCGAGCTTTTTCCTTCAAGGAGGGAGTTTTTTTTTTCCTCCAGTATAATGCATTGGTATTTTTCATCTATTTACAGCTCAGATATAAAGTCAGAATGACTGTTTATTAAATTTTAATTTCTCATTCCATGCCTCTGGGTTGCATGGTGCTATTGTACACACCACGTTACAGGAAAGCTAAGAGCAAGAAGTGTCTAATGAGTCTTCAGAAGCCATTTGTTCCAGTCTGAAAGCACACCACAAGGTTTTGATTGTGTCTGAGTTACTGGTTAGTGGTCTACCCAAAGGGCAAGTAACAGCCAGGTCTGCCCCAGTATGCAGTTCTTACCTCCACCCCTGGGACTAATTTTACAACTTGATGTTGACTTGCCAATCCCAGGGGCCTTTTAATATCTGTTTTTGAGAACATGCTGTTTCTTCCATTACCCAGACAAGCTGTATTTCCTCTTCACATCTGTGTAAATTGTTCTCTGGCAAAACTTACCCAGCAACCCCACAAGCATACAGCCCCCAACCACAGACTTTCATGAGCCTTTCCCTGAAGCTGCTACTGGTAGACCACAGGACTATGACTCAGCTACTGGGTCAGAGCCACTTCTCTCTGAAGGTCAGCTTGCTTTCAAGTTTATAAAACTGAGCCCCCAAAGGTTTTGCCCAGGCTACAGCAACGTGCTGCACACCCATAGAAATGGTCCCTCAAACACACAAGGCTGCTCACAAAGAGGTTGATGCAATCTCCTCTTCTTCAATCACAGCCATCAAAGTTATGCCTGCACAACCTCATCCCCTGCTCTACACCAGTGCTCAATCCTCCAGGATCCATCTCTAAATCTTAAAGCAAATGACAAACTATTTCCCTGTAACTCTTCTCCTGTAGAAGCCACATCCATATATTGCAATAACTTTGTAATATCCAAAGCACTGTCTATATGATGTTGCTATTGCTGCTCACAATTATATCCTACCATTAGTAGAAACTAGATGACAATGTTATTGCCATTAATAATTCTTTGCTGTCATGGAAGCTCCTTGGTGATACACCAACTGAATGCATGGGTCCCAAGGATGTTTCCTGGCATGCATCATCTCTTTTATACAAGAAAAGTAGATTATTACTCACTTGGGAGGAGCTCTCCATAAACACCTGCCAAGTTACCTCATTATTTTCTTCCAAACCCCTCCCTTAAAAATCTCATTTGTCATGATGCTTACAAAGGCTCAACAGCACAGTAGTGAAGCTGCAAACAAACCTTGCCAGTTAACAGCATCCCCTTGCCCCTACACCCAGTCTCTTCATATACTTCCTCTGCAAGGTTTTTGAGGACAGAGCCATTTGGGTGTTCAGGAGTGGTATAACCCATCAGTAGGGACCTTGGCTGCTCACAGTTCTGATGCAACCAGTGCATTCTCTTGGTGGGATCCCAAGCACATGTTGCCTATGTGAGAGGAGGTTGGGATTCTCCCACCTCCTGCACATGATGTATGAATTTGTCCCTCAATTTGGGTCACCTACCTGCACCTCTCTCCCTGGATAGGAGCCAGAGGGTGCTCCAACACAGCCCAGACAGCTTGGTCAGCCTGCAAAAATGGGCAAGAAGTCCTTTAGCACACTACAAGCTTGGTCACCTGCCTTGCTACCAATTGGACACCCTGCCACCATCCAGCCACGCCACCAGACCCCACCAGCACTGGCCCAGCCCTTACAGCAAACAGCCAGGGAAGACAGCCTTGCAATCTCAGCAGCAGATAAAGAGATCTCCTTCCGCATCCTGGCTGCCAGCTGCAGGCTCAGGCATGGAGGAGGGAAATGATGCTTTTTAAAAGGATTCATTTCATTGTCCTGTGCCTTTCAGTAGCATCTCCAGAGTACTTGACTCAATATAGCCTCGGTGCTGCATACTGAATGGTGGGTGGAACGTGGTTTTAGAAACATCTTTCTTTGTGTGGCAATGGGTAAAGAAGCTCAATAATTATTACCACTAGGTCCTCTTTTAAAGAGTGCTCACTGATACAGTAGAATCTGGAGAAGCAGCATCTCATTTTGAATCCTCTAAGTACAGGGGCAGTGCTAAATACTGCAGCGACAGATCACCTGCACCCTAGCCAGCTCCAAAATCCCATGGCTCCACTGGTGCACATCACCCTAGCTTTTGCACCAGAGCTGCTGTGATTTCCATCAGCTGAGAAGCTGCCCTCCTCTTTCTTTTACTGGTAATCATAATTCATCAGCTTTCTATGGTGCTCATTACTGTGGTATTTGAGCATCTATTTTTACAGGCTCCAGTAGCTTGCTGTGTACCATCTCATGGCAGACAGACAAGCAACCTCTCAGGCTCCCTCTGGAAATGAGCCGTCCCCCTCCTACACCCTCCATGTTGTTCCCTTTTGATCACAGCATCCACAGCTCACGTCTGCTGTTTTTTTAAAATAAAATTAAAAGCATGCAGTACAAATAAAATGGCAGAAATCAAAATAACTTAACCATTTGCTGCTCTTCACAAAGATTTTAAATACCCTAACAACATCATGAAACTGTATCTTGGGAAAAGAAGTCTTGGAGGACTCAGAGTCTGAAAATGCTTCCACATGAAAGTACCTTCTGCAGCTTGTGCAATCACACAACAGGGAGGATATCCCACCAGGGAAGATGCTGCAGCAATGACTGAGAGCTGGCTGAACCAAATGACTTGAGCAGGTTGGTTGGTTGTTTCCTCTTCTTCCTCTTATCCATCTCGTATAAAAAAATGTAATGAAAGAGGAAGAAGGGCCTCTACAGGGTCCCAGACAGTTATAAAGCCTGGGATGTCACTTTACAGATAAGGAAACCAAGTCACACACAGAGAAAACAACTCATTTAACACCACTGCAAGGGGCCAAAGCAGAATAGTTCACTAGGCTCCAGGGTCTCATCCCTCAGCTTCGTAACAATTTTTTAAAGAAGCATCTCTGTAACAACCAAAGTGTTGTCATTAGAAACAAGGATACACCTGAAACCAGAACTTCTGGATGCTCTTGTGAAGAGAAAAGTAAGATGGCTGACTGGTTTCCTTTAGACTTCTAGCTTTCAGCGACAACTTCAAACAGTAATTATCTCAGAATTCAACTCTGGGTTGATCCTGCCTCTTTTTTGCTACAGAAGCTGGAGAAAACTGGAATGCCAGGCAGCACACCCACCCTCCTCCCACCACATGCCTCCCAGCCGTGTCACCATTCCCCCAAAGAAGAACGACTCCTGCCTTGAGATTTTTAAAAAATGAAATGGTGGTGAGCTCAGAGCTCCCAGCACTGCTAACCTTCATCACTGTTGTCATCCACCAGGATAATCTCCTTCAGGAGGTGAGCTGGAGTGTGGTTCACCGCGCTGTGCACCGATCGCAGGATAACCGAGAGCGCTTCATTGACGAAGATGAAGATGATGGAGATCTGGGGTAGGTCCTTGCCATATTTCAGCTCTTTGCACCTGTAGCATTAAGGACAGAGAGAGGCAGGGTCAGCAGAGCACAGTGCTTTGAGTCAGGCACACCTTTAACACAGCGCTGCTGCTTGACATCCCACAGCTCTGCACCGCCAGGTTTTCTGGCACCGCCCATGCTTCATTTCAACTGTGCTGTCAAGGAAGAGGTAGCAGGGGCAGAGAGCACCCTCTGGGATCAGAAAACACCAAGGGCAGGGGGCAAATCCAGAGTCTGCTTCTCTGGGGTTGTGTTTGCACATCTGTGTACGTATGTTTGTGGGTACAGGCAAAAAAGGAGCTTCCAGAGTGGAGAAAATGGCTTTACCTTTTCAAGTGAACTCCACATTCCTGCTCTAAGATTAATAGGTGCTCAGAAATGAGCTTTGTTCTTAAATGGCACTTAGGAATTTTCTTCCTATTTGCTTTGGAAGGAAATGAATACAAAATGACCCTTGGTTAAATAGCCTTAATAAATGTTTTATCTCTCTTTGCAGATACTTCTGAACACATTCCTGCCACTGAAGTATCCCAGCAGAGCATTGCCATGAACTGCTGGTTTGGTACTTCACAGGAAGGATAGGTTAAAACCAGTAACTTGTGATAACCTCTCTGGGTTTCAGGAGTAAATGCTTAAATTAGAGATGGTTTTGTGGCTGGGTATCTGCTTAGACACACTCCTGTGTATCAGAGCAAGGAGCCCCCAGGTCACCTACCAGCCAGCAACACCCCTGGCAAGCCACAGGTTCATGTTACATTGATCCACCCGTCTTTGAGCCCCAGGACAATCTTAGAGCAGAATCGTGGTAGCTCTAAGTGGAAGAGGGCCCTCCAGCTAACACAGCTTGACCAGGAGCACACTTTGTCCCCAAAGGGACACAGGTGCTCTTTTAATGCTACACTTGATCCTAACCCAAAACCCAGTCGTAATAAAGTCTTCTGAGAATGCTAACAGGCTATGTCTATAGCTATTTCAAAAAATTTCATCCAACTCTCTAGCTTTCCCTACAATAAATAAGTGTGAGGGAATAAGAAGAGCTTCCTGCTCCCTCCCAGCATTCATGACAGATTAGACATGCAACATTAGGAGTGTTCACACTATTACAATGAGCATTTACCACATAAATCCTGCCAAGAGAAGCAAAGAAAGACCAAAGACAGGAAAAACATCTCAGCATCACTTCAAGCTCATTGAGCCCCCAGATGACTCTGTATTTAATTGTACTGGGTGTTTCTCAGGCAACAGCAACCATAATTTAGAGTCTAAAATGAGGCTTGGGGGACAAGAACTTTCAGAGAATGACAGTTCTTTGTGAATCTTCTGTAGTTAAACAAGTATGCTGGATAAAAGCACGGTTGTATTTCTTGATTTAACTATCACCTACCCTAAAGCAAGCCGAACTCTCTACAAGCGGGAAAGTACCAAATGCTGAAAAGGATCTTCCAAAGGGAAGATCTCTCTTTAAAATCAATGAACAGTCATGATGGGTTAAAGTGACAATTGACCCTGAAATCCTGACACAAAAGTCAAACTAAACTGACTCTGAGATTAAAACCCTGCTTTTGATATACGTTGATACCTGCTAAGCTGAAGAGATGGTGGTCACAGGAGCAATAGTATTTCCTTTTAATCATTGCACACCTCTGGGCAGCCTTCCCCCGGGGCACACTTCAGGGGGGATGAAGAGCTCAGTGTGTGATCAAAGAGGTTTGGAGGAAAATCCAAACTGAGCGCTTTGAGGTTCATCTCCTGCTCATTCACATTCCCCCTGCACCACTCTTATCACACTTCTCCTTCCCTGACTGCTAAGGACAGGCAAAAAGATACAGGGGGAAGAGATAAGTCCAGGGAAGGAGTGGGCACCCCCATTGTTCATATGCACAAAGCTCTGATTCTCCAAGGACAAGCCAGGGAGAGAGGGAGGCAAAGGCTCTGCACAAACACCACTCTCTCCAGTGGCTTCGGTTGCAACCACAGGAGAGAAGAGGGCAGCAATTTAAAACCAAATAAACCTCAAGTTTGTCCCTCACACGAGTGGGCTCCCTTCTCTCCACAACCAGCAGCTGGGCTGGGGGATGCTCTCTGCCCGCAGCCACATCAGGTCCTTCAGGCTCCATCCCTGTGGTTCATTCTCAACAAATTGAGAGGTCAAAAAAACACTGGTACAAGCAAGCAGGAAAACAGCTATTGCTCCCAGGAAAACAGCTACTGCTCCTAGCATGTCCCAAGCCAGGGAGGGGGGAAAAAAAGAGGGCAGGGAGGAAGATATGTTTGAACTCAACCATAATTAGAAGGGCCAGAGGAGAACTTGTTTGAAACAGCAAGAATAAGGAGTATAGGAGATACTCCTATAGTAATGGGGGAGGGACTTGGGGACAAATCCCAGCAATTCATGGGCTACCAAACCACATCTGAGAGATATCTTGCCCTTCTGCCCACAGCTGATGGGCCTCTGGCCAGAAAGCATTTGGCTGCTTGCCAAGTAGTACCTTCAAAATTCAGAACCCAGGCCAAAATACTCCTACATTCAGGATTCAAGGCTCACTAATTATCCAAAAGGAGATACACAGGACCAGAACCGGATCCCTGCACAGCTGTGGTCCTCAGCTCAGACCACAGGCTGGTCTCTTGGGGGATCAGTAATTAATGAGAGAAATGTGATATACAAACAGTTCTCAGGGGAGCTGGAGACTAAGCAGGGCACAGGACACCAGCTCTAGGAATAAACCTGCTGTTCCAAGATTTTTGCCAAGGTTTTCTAGAACCTGAGTAAACACCAAAACAAATCCACTTCTTATGTAGGCTGAAAAATTCTGCAGCTCCTCACATCTTCTAGAAGAAGAATCTGAGGTTTTATTTCTAACACTTAGGTGACACCACACTTGTTCTGCCTACAGCTCTTGGTCTGGGTCTCCAAGGCTTCACTACATACATTTGAAACATTTTGAATTTAAATAAAGAACAATGGAGAGGCCACTGTATTCCTGCTACTGTCAGTCATTAGTTACCCACAGGTTTAAAGACCAGCACCTCATTTTAAAAATAAATTTGCCCACTTCCTGTTTTCCATCATTACCAATAGGCTGTCTCAGAAAATCCCCATCACTCCCTATGTACCAGGTGCTCATCAGCCCAAGTGCCCATCAGCTGGTGGACCCAAGGCAGAGCTGCACAGCAGAGAAATCGTAGAATGATTTGGGTTGGAAGGGACCAATAAAGGTCATCCAGTCCAACCCCTCCGCAGTCAGCAGGGACACGCTCAGCTAGATCAGCTTGCTCAGAGCCTCCTCAGCTTGAACATCTCCAAGGATGAAGCCTCAACCACCTCCCTGGGCAACCTGTTTCATCTGTCCACTACTCTCATGGTAAAGTTGTTGTTCCTAACACATCCAATCCAAATCTGCTCTTCTCTAATTTCAAGCCACCACCCCTTGTCCTATCATTCCAGGTCCTTGCAAACAATCCCTCTTCAGCCTTTCTGTATCCCCTTCAGGTACTGGAGGCAGAGGCACCACCCCAGGAAACAGAGGCACCCTGCCCATTTACCAAAGGGTAATACCTGGCCTTGGACATCTGAAAACACTTCTGACAGGAGGAAATTGAAGCAGGTTGCAGCTCATCCCTCACAATCTCCTCTGTGCTAGATAAGAAACAACTCAGCTGCTACAGCACATAACACTACTTACTTGCCAGCACCTCTAAGCTCATCAGTGCAGGTTGCACAGTGACTTTTTCCCCACAATATCCTCCTCTCTCCAGGCAAATGCAGGCTGACACCTGCTTGCAGGACATATAGCCAAGTCTTGTGAATCAATAGCAAAAAGAAATGGATAACTTAAAGTTTTGTGTCTCATTTAGATCAATGAGATATCAGACTAAGAGGCATTATGTCCCACTAAATCATGCTTGAGTACATCCCATAAAATCATGTTCACAAAACCCTCTGTAAGTTTTGAGAGGCTGTAGAAAACCCCCTAGTGTCTGATATCAGGTTTAATTTAAGGACCTCACTGAGCTCTCATTGAGAAGTGCTGCCTGTTCTCAAACAGGGGAGAGAAAGGGGGCTTGCTCCAGCCTTTGAACAAGACCTAGACATGTCTTTTTTTTCACTTCAGAAACAGATGGACCAGCCACAGAAACCAGACCCAGCACGAATATCTGCCTGGCATGTCCGTGGACCGGCTCCCCACTCCATCCCCATCCATCCACAAGGCCACCAGGGAGAGAGATGAAGCAGCAGCCCAGGCACTCCTGGGCTGTGGGCACTGCCACCTTTCTTCTGTCCAAGATCTTCATTCTACATGATGCCCAAGTTTGCAATCAGGAAATGTGCAAGGCAACAGATGAAATAAAATCTATTTATGGAGGTAATTTTTAACTGTCCATCCTTTGCTGCTACTGCCTGACACAAGAAACTGTTCAGAATCAAATGAAGGATGAGGGGAAGATGGGGGAAAGGGAAATATGGCTGAGTTTATGCTGAACAGCTTGGTGTACAACAGGCAGTATTAATCAAGTCAGACAATTTCAAAACACATGCACAAAAAAAAAAAAAAATTAGAAATTCAAGTTTTGCTACCACACATGCTTGTCTGCTGTAAGAGTCTGCCTTTGAATCCTCTGATCATTTGTTTTATACTCACCACCCAGCTGTAAATCTATTCTTCAGTGAAGCAAGTGAGATTAGGATGTTATTGGCTGTCTCACTAACAGAAAAAGGATATCATGTCATCTAGTGCCTCCTGATCCCATGGCAGAAAAATAACCTAGAATCACAGCAAGCACCCCTGGAGTGCCAAGATTGCACAAAATGGCAAGAGCATTTAAAAAACACTTCTTCCTCAGTGATTTAACATCATCCTCTCTATTACTCGATTAATACATAACAACTGCAGGTTATGAACCACCTGGAACGTGGACCATTCCAAGACAAAGGAGGCACCCACTTGTCATATCCTTCAGCTCCACAAACCACGCTGGCCCAGAGCTGACACTGGACTTTTATGGACTTCTATGCCAACGGTGTGCCTTGCAGTTGCTGTCAGGCAGCACCGTTCATAAAACAGCAATCTAATAAAAAAGACAATTATGCATTATATTTTTTCAAAGTCCATAACCACAGGCAACAGGAGCCTCATGCTCTAGAAAAAAAGAGGAACAGCATTCAGATATTAGTCCAGAGGGAAGTTGGGGTGACAGCCCTGTAGTTTCCTCTCCTCCCAGAGTATTTTCTTCCCTGGATCACAAAGCAGAAATACTGCTAATAGTGAGATACCCAGTAATCACTAATCCCAGGAGCTGCATCAAAGACCATATTAATCACTGACTCTTGAAATAATCTTCCACCTTCTGTGATATGCCTCCATCAAGTCACTTTTGACAGCATACCCATCTGTTTTGCACAGATCCTCCAGTCTTCAAGATCATCAACTTTTCCTTAATCTGTGCCGTTTGTGCTGTCCCCTCCTTCCCAGTTCCAACATAAATTTGCCTACCAAAGTTTGAAGTGGAGATTAAATGCCATTATGCAGAAAGTACAGCTGTACTCATTCCCAGGGATGAGGCAGAATTCCCAAAATCTGAAAAGCCTGTTTTGGTCAGATGGCCCTGGTTTTCAAAAAGTTCGATATTTGAAAGGGAACACTTGGATCTAGACAAAACCCAGGATTTATCAGGCTATCTGAAAATGATCCACCAAAAAACTTATTTTCCTAGTGATATATTTCTAATTAATCATTCCTAATGCCTGTTAAGCATCATGGATTATGCAGCCCAGTACCATCTCTCCAAGCTGAGGGGTGAGGCTGTGACAAGGCACAGAGCTTGTCTGCCAACATCCACAGAGATGAACTGGGAGGATATCAGGTGGCATAGAGAGAAAAGAAAAATACCAGCAAAGGAGAAGTATCTGCTGCTGCGGACACAGAGCCCTGATGATGCTTTTGACTCAGTTTTAAGCAAGGTAAAGAAAAAGCAAACCTCCCCCCTCCCAGCACTAGGATAAAAGCCTTACCATCTGCTTTGAGACACACTGTATGGAACCGTACAGACACAGTAAGTGTGCCATGAGCTGTTTTCCTCCAGGCTGGTGCCGCCTCACTGCTAGCCAAGGCACAGTTTGGAGTGTAAGCAGAGTCTCTCCTTGCTGATTTGGCCATTTGCCCTTTGGTCTGCAAAGGAATGCCCCAAAGCTGATCCCAACACAGCCCCACCAGCACAAACCCTTCTGCAAAGGTCATTTCCAACTCAACTTGGTTCCTCACTGTCTGGGAGGCCAACAAAAGGTAATGAAGCCACTCAAGTTCATGAAACACCAATGAAACAAAAGCTTGCAAGAAAAGCTAGCAAAAGATTCTCTACACTGTGCAGTGCAGGAAGGACCACCAGCATACCCCAAAACACACAGTCTCACCTTACAGAACAGCAGCACACAGACCAAGCCCTGCTCATCTTGAACAGCAGTGTCATGAGAAAGGAGCACCCCCTTTGGAGACTTAAATGTCTTGCAGGCTTCATGCTTTCCACCTCCAGCAGTGGAGGAACAATCACTACTTGACAGCTGAAGAGGTGATGAAGAATAACACATACAATGGCCCCAGAGTGAATTACTGGCAAACTAGGAATGTAGAATTCTACTGTAAAACCTTGTATGATTTTCTTTCTCCCTCCTGACACAGGCCTCCCTGGCCTACCAATTGCTTTATGTCCTTCCAGCTTGAACCATAGAATATTTTGGGCTGGAAGGGACCTCAACACTTATCCAGTCCCACCCCTGCTGTGGGCAGGGACCCCTCCCCTCAACCCAGGGTGCTCCAAGCCCCATCCAACCTTCAACACTGCCAGGGATGGGGCAGCCACAGCTTCTGGAGGCAACCTGGGACAGGGGCTCAGCACCCTCACAGGAAAGAATTTTTTCCTCATGTCTAACCTGAATCTGTCCCTCCCCAAGTTTGAAACCATTGCCCCTCACCCTCTCACTGCACACCCACCTCGATTCCCCAACCCTCCAACCCAACTCATGACAACATGTGCAGTGTCTTAGAAGTGGGAGGGCCAGGCCCTACTCTGCTTTGGATGGATGTCAAGTCTGAAAAATACACACAGGAGAAAAGGTCAAAGTAATATTAATCTTCATTTCAGCAGCCATCGGAACAATTCCAGTGGGCTGACTAATGTCTGGCACAGGTAGGGATTAGGCAGCAGCATCTGAGATAATTTTTGGAGGCCCTGTGTTATTCTTTTAAGGTAGTGAATACACTGATGGCCACAAGTGGGTGCCAGATTTGCTGCTTCTGCTGCCACGTGGCAGAGGTTCTCAGGAGCAGACACCCTCCCTGCTGTCCCTGACGGGTGCTCAGGCTGATGGATGACCAGTGTATCTATTTAATAGCTACATCATCATTAACTTTGACACTACACCATTACTCATCTTAGCAGAAATGCCCTTTAGGCTGTTGAGGACACAATTCTCCCACGCTGCATGAAGGTGACATCCCTTCTACACATCACTTTGAAATGCCAACAGCAGGAACCACCAGGGAGAAGGGTGAGCACCCATGGCCTACAGAATGCCCCAAGTCTTTAAGGCTCTATGCTGCTCCCACATCCTACAAAGCTGCCCCTACAACTAATAACAGGGGTCCTGCCAGGTCCTTCTCCATGTTTTTTTGTGTGATTGGCAAAAATAAACACCCATGAACTGGGCAGACAGAATTAGGCATGAAAATCTGTGCTAGTAGCATGGAGGAACAAAATGGCCAGAGAATCCAGATCCTACATACCACCGGAAGATGACAAGGTATACAAAGGTGGTTCTTATGGAGATCAGATGTCTTCATAGAAGATCCCAATGAGAGGTTTTCAAAGACTTCTTTCCCTGCTATGTATCAGAGTGGCTAAATATTCTTCTTCCTTTTTTAAAAATTTCTTTTTTATTTTCAAGTCTGAGCACCCAGTATTTCCCCAGTCTGGTTCCTGAAGTATACTTATTAAAAATTTCTTCACTGGCCATCACACAAAATAAATACAGCTAACATGCTTATCAGGAGCTTATCCCTTTCCTGATATTTCATTCTTTTATATAGATTTGAATAATTTAAAAGGCAAATATTCTTTTGATTAGTAGAATAAATGATTCTTGTTACTTACTGTCCTTAAAAACACTGTTAAAATCATGAAAGTGCTCAACTATGTTGGCACAGCTCTTACAAGATTTTGTAGATTTTCCTATAAACCATGGTTCATCAGTAGAAAGAGCTTGACTTAATAAGCTCATACATTGTTAAATGCCTTTCCTACAGTGATATATGGAACCACAACATTAAAACTAAGGGTGCATAAGAGAGAACTTGATCAGAATTTCTACACTTTAAGTGGAATTCTCCCCCAAAATTACTACCCTATAGATTACTGTTCCACTAAGCTCTGATAAAGCCAAGTTAGAACAAGAATTATCTTTCACCTTAAAGAAGTCTCAGTCTATTTCTCAGTGCCTAGGAAGATCTAACTCCTCAGTTCCCAAAACTGCACCTTCAGAGCACTCCCCAACAATGTGACATACCAACAATTTTACCCCATCACAGAGACAGAACATCAGAGCTCTTTTGATGGAGCAGCATCCCAAGAGCAGGTTAACACACAATGTGATTTATAATCCCACAACCAGCCCATGGGTGCCTGTCACCAGGTACTCACTCTTCAGGATAGCTCTAGTAATGATGTCTACTGCTTCAGTTCTTTGCATAGAGTCCTCCAGCTCTTTGCCTGCTCCTCAACAATCTCCCAGGGACAAAATACACCATGACAAGCTATGGCTAGACACAGATCAGTGTCTTTGCCCTGCATGACCACATTCCAAGTAGGCAAACATTCCTTCCTCAGGGCCATATCTGGACTCCATGGACATCCACAGAAGAGATGGGGATTTTCTGTTTGCAAAGAGTCTTCAGGAGAAGGAGGCTGCATTCTCCTTTACTAAGCCATCAACTATTTAACCACCACATGATGTTGTTCAAAGTTAACATGATCACTGCTTCAAATGAAGGAACTGCCAAAATTAAGTAGTCAGACCCAAGATGACAGGAGGTCAGCAGGGATGAGGAACAAGTCCTGCTGCAAGGGTTCTGTCAGTCTGTTGGCCTTTCTGTCATCCCATGCAAAGCTCATTACACAGGGAGAAAATTTAAGAGCATTTTTTTGTCCTTTTGTTTTAAAACAATCTCCTCAAACATTCTAAACCATTTCAAAATAGGCACGGACTAAAGGAACAGGCTTCAAAACGTTCGTCTATAGCATCTTACAAAGAGGGACATCACTGCATCAAAGCAAGAAGCACCCTGACCTCTCATGGGGTGCAGATCCTGAGCTATCAGCCCATGATGCAAGCTCTGGTCTTGACTTCACTGCCAAACTGCTGAGCAGACCTTGTGTTTCCACCCGAGAACGGCTGGCACTGTGCCAGACAGCACTGTCAAGCAGAGGAATGTTGACTCTGCTACCAGGGCTAACCAAATCCCCAGCAATTACAAGCACAGAAATGCTCAGAGATCATGAGATGAAAGGCAGTAAAATTGTAAATTAACAGTGCATGTTTTGACATCCTCTGCTAGAGGTGTCCACTACTCATGTGTCCCACAGTGCAGACACAATGTGGGATGTGGCTAAGGAAGAGACATCCAGTCTTAGGCAGAAGTCAAAACCCCTTTAGAGTCAATGAAGAGACACTGCCACTGCCAAAGGACAATTAAGTCCACCTCTCTCTCTCTGAGGTATAAGTATATTGCTGTCTGGTAGAACAGACTGAGGCAGTTATTTTGGGGGTGGGTGGGAATGGCTTTTTTTTCTCCCCTGATCACATGCAGCCCATTCAGATGGGCAGGCCCAGTGAAGTGAGCATCAGAACTTCCCAGGACAGTAACTTCAAGGGTGACAATCCCACCAGCAAGCTCGACCAACAAGTTCACAGCTCTGCTCAGCTGGGTTGATATAAAACCATCACTGCTGTAAGCCTTTCCTGCCAAACTTGAAGTGAAACCCTTGGTACGTAGCCTGACTGTAGAAGCACCTTGATAGATCTCATGGGAGCTCCAGGTTTTGACATCCTCAGTACATACTTAAAGCAATGAATAAGAAAAGTGGCCAACACTTGTGCTGCCTGGAACACTGGGTGGAACGATGCTGTTCCTGGCACAGCTAGTATAAAAATTATGAACTTAAAAGGCACAATGGATTTTTAGAGATAGCTCTTCTTTTTTGCAATAACAGAGCCACTCTGTTATTACCAATCTGCTGACAGGTTTATGAACTGGGGAGATGAAGAGGTTTTTAAACCTCTCCTGTTAGATACTGAAATCATTGTATAAGTTTACTCAACGTCTGTCAGAATTAGATCAGCATTAGCAAAAGGATGTCCCTCAGCTCTGTCTGCCAACTTGCAGCATGGTGGGAGAGCTCTACAACCCCAGCATCACTTGGCTGCAGTTGGCACCACCCCCCCACCCAGACAAAGGATAAGCTGCTCCCTGAGGCCACAATATTGTCATGTTTGGTAAGAGATGAAGACTGCTTCACTTGGAAAAAAAACCCATGCCAGCCACAAGCAATTTCAAAAGGGTCAAAACACACAGGATGGGGTTGATTTTGATTTGTGTTTCTACTCCTATCCCAATCTCGTACCAGGCTGAACGCATTTAATGGGTTATTGATATTGGTGTCCCTTAATGGTAGCACAGACAATAAGCACAGAGGGGTTAATACTCTTGAAGGCATCATAGGTATTTAGCGATAGAGTTCAGAAGCAATGACTGGCCACAGTCTGCCTGCACTCATAGCTTGTCATGCAGATTTTCTCTGGTGCAACAAGTGCAAGCAGCCAAGCATTCACTCCAATACATCAGACACTTCCCTTTATTCCACAGATGAAGATCCACACCTCCACTGCTTATCTGTGCTTAAACTTTCTCCTGTGCAACTTCTATACTGTTAAGAGTCCCACTGCCTAAAAAAAAAAATACAAGAGAGGCAAAACTGGGAGGCAAAAGCGACCAACTCAAGAGCCTGAGCATACAGAAGAGAGCTCCTCCAGCTTACCCCAGTGCAAACCAGCAACACCATTCACATACCTACCAGGCAGATAAGGAGGAGATCCAACCCACTACAGCTAGTCACACAGCAGCTGAACTGCTACAGGGTTAAGAATAAAAAACCCATGCTGTTATTTTCAGTGATGAGCTGAGAATGCCCCACGAGTTGGCTATCAGGTCTTTTTTTGCTATGTCTATTCAACAATCCCTGACTTTATCTGCAGACATCCAAATGACCACAGATACACAGCAACTTACCACAGACCCTTTACAAAGTCTTTACTGTTACTTAAACCCAGTGAACAAGATTTAAGGCTACAGATTTGTTTCCTGCTACAGCAGAAACACTAACAGGAGTAACTAAAGCCTGACACACTTAAAGTCAACTCAATCTCACCCTGTCACCACCAGCAGCCTCCTAAGAAATAGATGCATGTTGCAACTTTGTGTTGTAAATTAAAATCACAGAATGGGTTGGGTTAGAAGGCACCTTAAAGATCATCCAGTTCCAACCCCCTGCACGGGCAGGGACACCTCCCACTAGACCAGGTTGCTCAAGGCCCCATCCAACTTTCAACACTGCCAGGGATGCATTTGTAAATTCATTGTGTTTTCAGGCAGCACTGGCCATGATATACATGATGTGAGCAGACACAAAACACAGAGTTTTCCAGAAATACATACAGTGACACCTTCCTAAAACATACTTGTCATTTACCTTTACACACCAGAGGTTTGGGTCTACACCTGAACACCACAAAGTAGGAAAATTTAGGAGCCTTCTTCTCTCTCCTCCTCACCTCATGAATGCCATCTGACTTCTACTCGCTCCCCATAAGACCCAACACCAAATCTTCTCCCAGTTGCACAGCCAGACTTAACACACGAGTATGCAGCCAAGATTTGGTTTTTCTGCCTGAAGCCAATACCTGTTCCCAGATCCCCTCCTGGATCTGGCTCACACTCTGCTTTGCCACAGAAAACCAATAAGCACTTAAGATTGATGCAACTGAAAACCTGGGAGGTAAATTCTTATATATCAGAGGTGCACTGATTGGATTGAACGATTTACTCGTGACTGGGCTGCAAAGCACTGTGCCTGAAACACAATATGTTATCAGTCATGTTGCAATCTTTTGCTGCCTACACACACACAGAGCCTGTGGGAACCCACACAGGCAGGTTCAAGCTTGCTCAGGTTTCCTTAATTCAGTCCTACAGGCTTCTTCTCAACTGTTAATCACACATCTGTACTGCTTCTCGTCTTTAAATCCCAGTAGGAAAGGCAAAACCTTGCATTTCCTTCTGAACTGTTGACTAGTGATTCCACAACCTAAAGCTATTGATTTTAAACAAGCTTCATTCATGTTCTCCTCACAAAATTAAAGCTTCACCAGGAAATGAATTGATCTTTATTTGGCTTTTGTAAAGATTATGAACAAGTTTAAAAGAAAGCCAGACTGCTATTCACCTTGCCACCTCCTAATCATGCTCCATTCAGTGACTGCTTATTTTAGTTTGCATTTTGGTGATTCAGTTGCACCTCTTCTTGCAAAAGGGATTATCAATATTAAATCAATTGTGTCTACCCTATTGAAGTCAATGGAAAAGCAAACCATTTTCTATTATTCAAGCATCCTAAAAGGCCTAACATTGTCTGGTACACTTTAGTGTTTACAGATTCAGAACACTAGATCCTCATAAACTATTTCTGATGATTAAAGCTCTAAAACTCTCCACATTTCCCCACAAAAATTGTTTTTTAAAACACCTACTTTATTTCCATTAAGTATCTTTCAGAAACGCTGTGCTTTATATTTTAGAATTAGGGTATCAAAAATACACACTGCAATTTAAGTATTTAGGAATACACAGGCAGTTCTAAATACACATTACTTACCCAGCAAGTTCTAACAATAAATTATCTACTGAGTTGTAAAAACAGAGCGTGCAGAGAAAGATACCTTTTAGTGAGGGGCTCTCGTAATGAAGTTATGTTGAGACATATCTAAGGGGCCTAAAAGCCAGAGGAATTACAAGTGTCACATCCACTTACCTACCTTTCCTAATACATGAGCTATTCTACAAACAGGAAGAGTCATTAGGAGATACTTGGTCAATGATCTAATAGATAGCCACAATCTGGGAGGAAAACTGAAATAATTTTAGAGTTCATTACTGAAAGATTCACACGTGGGGGCTGACTGTCTTTTAAACAAGCTATTGACTGCAGGACAGGCTCAGCCACTGCCTGAGTCCCCCACCCCTCTGCCCTTCCCAGTGAGCTGCACAGATTCAGGCTGGCAGCTCAAGGCAATAACCTGCCAGCCAAGTGAGCCAACACACCAGACTGCTGGGGATGCTGGAAATCTAAATAAATAACTGCAGGACTGACACTGTCAGACACCAGTGTTTGACTCCTACCTCCGCCTGGTTTGCCTGTCAATGTGGTACCTGTCCAAAAGCTCCCATGGCAACAGAAAAGCTCTCTGCAATACATGGAAGCAGATCAGTAGCACAAACACATAAGCTTTGATCTCTTTAGAAGCCAACTTAAAAGTGTATCCAAAACGTAATTTGGTTCATTTATTTTTGTAAGTACAGTTCAGTGACAAGCATTTCTGATAATACAGGTACTTTTCAGCACCAGAGGTTCAGAAGAAGACAAAAGCAAACTGTTAAATTATACTAATCCCATTCTCTGCCAAAGTGTGCATTTAATAATTATGCTGACATTAGTAAATGCTTTACAGCATACTTCATAGATAGATGTCTTCCCTGAAGCACCATGTTCCAGACTTACAAGAATAGGGAATAATTTTGTAGTTAGGAAGAATAAATTGACAATTAGTGGAATTCACTGCATTTTAAAAAATGAGGTACTTTGTATATAAATCCTTGGTCACAGTGTTTCAAGATTACACTATGCATAATGATAGTAAGAGAAAATCCTAACAGCCGCTAAGCAATATGGAGTTATGTTCCCAAAAGAACTTCCTTACTGAGGTTAAAGAATACACTGGGACTCTAAGCAGAGAAGCCTTTTGACAACCTTCTGCTTCCACAGAGCACATGGAGTTGTGTAAGTATGCATCAATGACCTTCACTCCAAAAGGGCAAGGAAAAAAAAAACCCAAAAAACAAAAAAACCAAGCTGCCCCGTGTCCCTTTCTAAATGGAGAACAGAGACAAAAGATAAAACCCTGAACTTTATAGTTGCAAGTCAGAGACTTGCAGTTGTAGGGAGATTTTTCAGAGCTTACAGTAGACACAGCCCTACCTGCCTGCAGGTGTGTGCAGGGTACAGCACACCTCAGTGCCATGGAGCTGCCTCCCTCCAGAAGTGTCATAAAAAATAAACCCCAAATACCAATCAGAGCTGGGAAAGTGTCTCTAGGGACTTGACTTGCCTTAATTTTCAAGAAAAATAATTACTGGAAGTCCAATAACAATCTCTCTGTACACACATAGTGGTATGCACTGAGGAATAAAGATCAATACCAGTACTTAATCAGCAGCACGTTCGTTGGTGCTGGAAAAGCAATGCAGCAACAAAGCAGTTTTTCCCTCTTGTGGAAATCACCAGCAAAAGTGGCAGTCCTGTCCCTGGGGAGGCAGGTGGCTTCACAAGCACCAGACACTAACTGCTCTCACAGCACAGCACTGGCTCTTCACATCTTGAGTGCCTCAACAGTGCCAGAGAAAGAAAAACCAAATTGTTTAGGTCTGAAGCTCGGTTTGCAAGCATCCTCCTACCCCCTCGTGATTTTCTGAAGGCAGAGATTCACCACAGCCCCAAGCATTGCTCTGGAGAGCAGAAGGAACACATGCAGCCTGGCAGAACAGAAATGCCTAAAGCCATACAGAGACCAGACAGATTGTACAGAAATAGTGCATGAATAGAAAACATCCAGCAACCTGTCTCTGAACTGCAAAATTGATCTCATTTTGGTGAGCCTTGCTCTGAGGGATGTTTTCCTTATGCCAAAGCTTTGACACTGATACTCACTGCTTGATTTCTTTACTTGCTGTCCCAAAAAAACTTCCAGTGGCATCTTTCTCAATAATAGAAAACACTACTTTTTTTTATGGCTAGAGCCCTAAAAAGCTGAGATTGAGTGTTTTTCACACAACACTGGATCAGATCACAACTATCTCATAGGAGAAAAGATACAAAACTGGGTCTGACTTTTCCTGGAGATGAAAGCATCTTTAAATACACTCCCACAGGCTAATCAAACAGAATTCCACATCTGAAACAGTCATGAGTTTCTTCCATTCTTACCCTGTCTTCATTCCCCTATTTTTTTCCTTCAGTTATTTCATGAAGATCTAAAAATCCCTATAGCTTTCCTCTTTTTTCCTTCCTGTGGTTTATATGTAGAATAGCAAAAAAACACAAAAAAACCTCTTTGCAATAGGTAAAATAACATATTGTGCATGCAAGAGAGAAAAAGCTCTTTTGACCTCTTTTGTTTGCAATCAACAGCAGTGACTACAAATAAACAGTCACAAAATTCTATTTTCCAGCAAATCTCACAGCATAATTCAAGTATTTTTTGTCTTCTTAAGCACTGTCCTTCTCACTTTCATTTCACCAAACCTTGCTAAGCATCCTAAGGCAGGACATGACTAAGTAACTGGCATAATATCATAACCGTGTGACTCCAGGGATGATCCAAGCTCCTAAAAATCTGAGGAAACTCACGTGTTGCAATAATATTTGCAGATTGCAGCCAGGAGAATAAAGAGCAAGAAAATAAATATGATAGAAGATGAAGCCTAGAGAGACTTCCCTGAACCCCATCAGAGTCAACAACAGGGCAAGGGTTGAGTTTCATGGCACAAAACATTCCCAGTGCTGAAGCCTGCAGGAAAGCCCCTGAGAGCAGACAGGGCTGGTGCAGGGCGAGAACATCCTGGGTCTGGCACAAGGGTGGTGGGAAGGTAGCTGTGGTCTCATAGACAGAAGACTGAATTACAGGTCTCCAAGGCCCATCCTCCCGGACAGTCCTGATGTATCGAAGTCACAGTCACTTTCAGGACTTTCCAAAGATATATTCCATTTTGATTGTAACCCTGTAACCCAAGGGGAGGCTGAGACCCAAAGGCAGCTCCATGCCAGGGGGCAAGGGGCTCTCGAGGGGTGGGGAAAGCAGCAGTGTCTCCCATTACAAGTACTCCTTCCACCCCAGACTATGTTCTAGCAACCAGTATGGACATGCTGGGAGCCCAGAAGGGGGACACACAGACCACTTCAAATAATAAAAAAAAAAATTAATTCAAGAATGGATGTAGCACTTGGCTAATTTAGTTGTCAAAGAACCACCCAAAGTCTTTGCTAACTCTTTGTCTTTCCAGCTATATCCCAAAGAAAGGCTTTTAACTAGCTGTTACACAGAGATCTCTGGCAATAAAACCACCTAAAGCCAGATGGTGCTAAACAGCCCGATTGCTCCCAAGGCAGCTACAGAAATAAACGGGTGATTCAGCCACTTGAGACACTTGAGTGTAATGACTCTGACTCAACCCCCAAACACACCACTGGGAGAAAAGAAAATCAAGTCAGTGATATGTAACCATTTAATCTTCAGCAATGGGTTCCAGGTGATGGAATAGCTCTGCCCAGAACACGGCTCTAAGGCCATGTGGGCCAGTGAGTAAATGCAAACCCTTCACCAGGTGAATGCTGCAAAAACCCAAAAGCAGATCAAGCTCCTAATACATACACACTGCAAGCTTTTCCATGCTTGCTTGACCCATAGGCAGGCAGGAGGAAAGGGTAAGGTCTCCTGGCTAGGAAGCCCTCAAAACTCTGGGGAAAACAAAACAAAAAAAAACAAACAAAAAAACAAACAAACAAACAAAAAAAATAAAATCAAGCTGGGCAAGTTGCTTATCACTTACACCATTCTTCCTCTTCACTTTAGTACCTTGAAGCTTCTCTGCATGAGAGCAGCCATTGAGCACCACACCAGGAATGTGTCATCTTCACCCAATGATTCAAGAGTCCTAACAATTGTGGGTATTATTTTTTCTTAAATCTACTCCTTAATCCCATAATGCCACAAAATACCACTGAATCAGAGCTTAGCAGGATTCCAGAAAGGAACAGACTTTTAAACAGATAATGAAAACTCCACCTTTTTGTTTGATAGGATTGAAAAAACAGAACAGAGGAGACGGAACGTACCAGATGGGCAGATTATTTCATACTTTTCCTTAATGTGATTTCTCCAACCTGAAGCATCTGGTAATTCTGCTATCAGAGATTAGATACTAGTTAAAGTGGACAGGCAGACTGATCTAACATAGCAATTTTTATTTTCCCACTACATGTAGGAGGGGTTCCCATTAAGTCATACATCATAGAACAAAACAGCTGTGCAGAAAATCCAGTATCAAATCAGGGAATATGAGCAGCCCTTAGGATCTCACATGAATATGCTTCACTTGCAATAAAGAAAACAACACATCTTCTTAAACCCCTCACCCTTCATAGGCAAGCAGAAAATGTTCTGAATTTATCAACAATAAAACTCACATATCAGCCTTGCTCTTCACAGCCTTTGTATAAAACTGAAGAAAATCTCTCCAGCTCATTGGTTTGGAGATGTGTGCAGAAGTTCTGCAGTCTGCAGGCAGCACCTTGAGTACTTCCAATCTAGAAGCAGTAATTGTTTTCCAGAACACGCAGAAATCTCATCTTGAAGTCAAAAAAACTAATCAAGCAAAAGAGAAATGGGTCGCCCATGTCCACCTCATTTCCCCACTGTTCTGCAGCAAGACTCAAAATAAGGTCCCTTGCACCACAGTACCAGTCTTCCTTTATTTTAGCCCAAGGAGTAGGTTTCTCAGTCACCCAAGATGTAACACCATCCTCTGGTTCACTCTAAAAGCAGTTCTGCTTTACACACCCAACACAACCATTCTGCTCAGCAGATGACAGTACTTTATGGGAATCAGTCCAGTGTAAATCCCAGTACTGCTTGAGTGGTCAACAGCAGAGTTAGGCTTTCTACTTCCAAGTCTAGGCAAAAAGCCTAGAAAAGCTTTTAAGAAAAGAAAATCACTCAAATAAACTGCATTATATAATGAAAACGAAGATGCTAATCCAAGCTAACAAAAAAACCCCACTACAATTCCCCAAATCAAGACAAGCAAGGTACTCTAGCCCCAGGAAAGACCTAACCCTCTCCTAAGTACCATTTTATCTCAAACATCTCTTGGACCATTTTTATCAGAGAAAAGCCCTCTCTCTCCTTTCTGCTGTCTCTGGGCAGGGACTGGAAAGCCCATCACCTGGGACTCATGACACCTCCTCATTGCCAACATCTGCAAACCACTCTGAGAAGGGACACCTGTGGCCATGAACCCTTAGTGATGCTGACCATGGGGTGCAGATTCTAAATACAGAAAGACTACAAAACATGCCAAGTTCACTTATGTCATAGTCACAAAGAGGGGACAGGAAAGTGTCCAAGAGGTCTGATGCAACATAGCTCAGCACTCAGGAGAATGACTTAAAAGGAAATAACACAAATGACTAGGAACAGCTCACATCCCTCAGGATCCTGGATGCTGAAGAGCCTTCAGCTGAACCGAACGGGCTCCACTATTATATATAAAGCTAAAGCATGCTTTGTAATGCTTATCAGCTGGAGGGTTTTCAACAGTTTTTCCCCACTAATGCTGCCATTTCAAAATCATTTAGGCTGATTTCCTTTGGCTTGAATCTATTTTAATCAGAGACCAGGATACTTGACTTAAATGGTTTGTATTAAACCCTCCATAAAATCAGCCATAAAATTGCATGTACAAAATAGCAAATGGATCTTGAAGTCAGAAGTAGAAAAAGCTGAAACTTTATAAATCCTCCAGCAAATTCAAGCCTACTCCATTACCAGACCAACTGCTCTCTAACACAATGCCAAGACAATTAATCCTTAATAAAAACCAAACAAAACAAAATGCACGATAACCAAATCACAATCCTGAAGTTCTTACATAGATAAAAGACACCAGGTTATGCTGCTGTAGTCAGTACTCCCAAATTCTCTCCAGAGTATTAGCACAGGTCTAAACTGACACATATTTAATAAATTGCTGTGTCTGCCCTGTCCTCTCCACTACCCTCCCCTGAAATGATGTATAGTGGCACTGAGGAAGAATACAATGCAAACCTAAAAATGTCACAATTAATCCTTTTCTCCTCCCCCACCCCCCCGAAAAGATCTGAAAAAAAATTACTTCTCAAATTAATTCTTACAAAGTAATGCTGGCTCTGCTAGAAGTCAGAGTTCTGGATGAGAAATGAAAATAAGAAGCTCAGACTCAGGAAAATGCTAGAAAAGGTCTCACTTCAAGGATTTGTCATTGTAGTGGGATTTGCATATCATACAGCCAAAGGTGCAATTCCTACCTGCAATTCATTTTGTCCATAACGAATCATTCCAGCAGAATTGGAGGCTGGGCCTTCAATCCCTTTGAAAATTCATCCAAATATTTCTGTTGTCAGAAGCTGACAGCCTTAAAAACTGAGTGGCTGCTTGAAATTCATGCAGCATGAAGAGAAGTGAAGGAACAAAAGCTCTCCATGCACTCACATCCTTAACAATTTGCCAGTACACTGGAGACACGAAGCTGCATCACCTTGCTGCATGATTTTCAGTGGTTTGCAGATGCCAAGCAATGGCTTTGTCACTGCCCTAATGACACAGGAGTTGGACACCTATCTTTCAGAATCTAAATCTCTCTCAGCTCATTTTCTTTTATCGGATATTTCACTCCAGGCCTGGACAAACTGACACTTTCCTATTTTCAGGAAGGCTCTGCAAGCCATATCTAAAATTAACTTTCATCAAGATTAACTTACAGCACATCTTTTCTCACACTCTTAACAAAATGGTTTGGCATCTCATTTAAAATCTATTCTTCTTTTGTGCTTAGCAGGTAAACACTGTCCCATTGCCATCATCCTAAAAGGTCATTCTGGTGGATGGATATTGTCATCTGAGCCACTGGGCTCCCTCCAAAGGAGCCTGCAGAGATCTCCCAGAGAAGATCCCTGCCTGTGTCCTAGAAGAAGGACTGCAGAAGCAGCCAGAGAGCCCCAGGGGTCTTGCAGGGACATGAAAGAGGGACAACGGAGGAGAAGGCGAGAGTCTTTGCACACATATACAGGTTAATACCCACCAAAGGCCAGCAGAGCAGTGAACAGCCCTTTGCTGACACTTTTAATATTGTTACTACCCCCAAAGTAATGTATTGCTTCAGGAAAATAAAAAGAGAGAGAAGACTGGGAAGAAATAAACTATTTTTTCCCTGATAAATTATCTTTATGGTCAGTTTCAGCCAAACTACAGCAGTTGCTCATTACTGAGCAAGGCCCTGTGAGCAATGAGGGAAGAGTGAATGGCATCACATGAGAAATTAAAGCAACCATCACTCCTGGTTCTCAGATGATACCCCAATATGTGCACTCCTTCATGGAGCAATCAGTACTTACTTGGTTGGACGATAATCTGGGATGGAACGATCCAGTGAAATTTTCTCACTGAGGTAGGAGTTGTAGCCATATTTCTCATGTGGTCCCTTTGCTTTCTCCTCCTCCTCAGGGGACAGGGTGGCAGGAAGCCCACCTTTCCCACGTCCTCCATAGCCTTCAATGAGACCAAGTGACTTGGACAGACCTTGAGAGAAAAAACCAAAACATTACCATCACTGCTGAAATCCATCACTTACTTCTAAGCTATCAGAGAAACAAAAATAATCTGAAAATCCAGGGTGTTCTGGCTTGGTTTTTAATTTTAAATTCTAGTTCTTTGGCCCAATGCTGGAAAGAAAATTACCTGAAATTCTCCATGGCTCAGGCACACTGTTCCAGATAGCTCTGTCACCAGCATCCAACTGATAACCTGTCCCAGGGTTCTGTGCATTTATTTAGCTGTTAGGAAGGTTATTTAGGCCTCCTTCCCACTCTCAGAGAGGTAATTACATGTAAGGTTAGATGTCCCCAGGAGAAGGATAGGTTGAACAGAGAAAAAGAATAAAATAGGGTTGGTTAACTGCCAGCTGAATGAATTTTTGCTCAGTGTGAACAGCGAACAGCATACAAATGTTATAGATTTAAAAACAATTTCCCCTCAAAGCTTTCTTATCTTTTAAAGTATATTCCATATTTAAAGTATAACATTCCCAGACCTTTATCAAATGGAATTATTTATTTATATCTGCACAGCTGAAGGAAATAGGCAAAATTCAAAATGAGCTGCATAAAAAAGAGCTTTATTGATGATGTGGTGGTGATTGTGGGATTGTTCATGCTCTTGTTATTATTTGTTTTACAAGACACTTGGAATTTTAGTATTCTTCATTAGCAGAGACTCACTCTTTTGGTTAGAAACAAACAAACAAAATATTTATAATTTGGGGCTTTTTTTGTTGTTGGTTTTTGGGTTCTTTTGTGGATTGCTTCCATGGCAGAGCCCTGACTCTGAGAGCAGAAGAGATGTCATCCTAGACCCCAGAGAATCATGTTGGACCCTTAAGATCCTCAGGTCCAACTGTCCCCCCAGCCCTGCCCAGTCCCCTCCAGCCCCTGTCCCTCAGCACCACATCTCCAGGCTCTGAAACCCCTCCAAGGATGATGGGGACTCCAGCCCTGCCCTGGGCAGCCTGGGCCAGGCCCTGACAACCCTTTCCAGGCATTGAGAAATTGTTCCCCAGCTCCAACCTAAACCTCCCCTGGCACAACTTGAGGCCCTTCCTCTTGTCCCATCCCTTGTTCCTGGGGAGCAGAGCCCGACCCCCCCTGGCTCCAACCTCCTCTCAGGGGGTTGCAGAGAGCCAGAAGGTCTCCCCTCAGCCTCCTCTGCTCCAGGATCAACACCCCCAGGGCCCTCAGCTGCTCCTGGGCAGACTTGTGCTCCAGACCCTTCCCCAGCTCCATTCCCTTCTCTGGACACACTCCAACCCCTCAATGTCCTTCTGGTTGTGAGGGGCCCAGAGCTGACCCCAGGACTGGGGGTGCAGCCTCAGCAGTGCCCAGCACAGGGGGATGATCCCTGCCCTGCTCCTGCTGCCCACACCAGTGCTGGTACAAGCCAGGATGATGGTGGCCACCTTGGCCAACATGGTGGCTCACATTCAGTCGCTGTCGACCAACACTCCCAGGTCTTTTTCCACCAGGAACTTTCCATCCACTCTTCTCCCAGCCCGGAGCATTGCCTGAGGTTGTGGTGACACAAATGCAGACCCTGGCTCTAAACTTTGTTGAATCTCACAAAGTTGGCCTTGGCCCATCAATCCAGGCTGCCCAAATCCCCCATCACCACTGATGTTTTTGAAGGGACAAAAAGTTTGAAGTTATGCACAGGGTTTCATGTTGAGCATGTCTAGCTCCTGAACCTACCACAGATTTCCAGTGCCAGTACCCTAGACAGAATACTCTGCCTCCACATCTACAAGACAGATTTAAATAATTTTTCTTCAAAAAATGGTATTTTGAGACAGTCAAATTACCTACAAATGTAAACCACAGTTTGAAGCACTTGCATAGAAATTACTATTATTATTCTTTCTTCTGATAAGGAAGCTCTAAACAGCCTTCCCTTCTAGAGAACTTCTGAGAGTTGATAGAGTCCCTCTGACTGCACTGGTCTTGATTAGATTTTTATCCCAGGACAATAATAACAAATCAACTGCATGGAGCTGTGATGTGGGGATGGATTAGATATCCCACCTGCTTTTCCATCTCTAGACTTAGCAACAGCCAGAGGACCAGGTCAAGAAAGCAGGGAAAGATGAACTTATACTGGAGGCTGTGTTTTCATACTGTATTTTTGTACCACTTTTTGAGAAGTATTGGTAAAGAAGGCCAGCAGATTGCTCTGTAAACTTCCTAAGCCCAAACAGCTGAGAGGACAAGATTCAACTACTTTACAGAGAGATACCCATTTCGTTTCAGACATGGACTCCAACAGGATAAAAGAGTATTTAAAAAAAAAACATTCTCAGGAAGAGAGAGTTCTATTCAAAATGTCTGTTTCTTTACCAAAATCCAGTATTTTCTACAGGAACAGTTCACATGTAGGTGCCTACAATGCCTTAGGGTACCCTAGATCATGGTCTGCTTCTTGTTACACCAAAAAGACAAAAGGGCTTCTTCAGTTCATCAGCAGAGGGTTTTACCACTATATACATTATAACAGAAATTCAGTTTTAAATTTTAGTTGCTTCCTCTTCGCTTTCCCCATGAAAGGTTTCCACCAAAATCTGTAAGAAGTTGCTTTACTGCCTACCAAAGCTTGTTCTTGGCCAGAAAGACTGAAGCAGTGACATGTAACAGAAAGACTGTAACTGTGAAGCCCTTCCACAGCATCTTACATGGTCTTGCTTCTACTACAGGCATACTCGGGATCTACAAGTTTGTTTTTACAGTTTGGTTTCCTTTCCTTCAGTTGTTTTAACAGATTTCTCACTTCCCCTATGCTTTTGGCTATTGGTGCTGTCAACCTAAAAATCTGTAAGAAAGGCTGAACCAAACTGTAAACTTTCCTCTTATTTCTGCATAGGAACTACTCAGTCCTTCTACTACTATAAAGCCTACATCAGTAAGTACAGACAAATCTGTGTCATTTAACCACAGGCATCAGTTAAGGAGATCAATTCATACATGTTAGTCAGGGCACTACTGAGACACCTTCGTCCTCTCTTTCAACACCACCCAGGAGAGTAAATGCACCCCAGGGACAATCACAACGACAAATATTCCCAGGTGTGATGTGACAGGGAGGGTCTCCATGTCTGTATCTGTGATGGTTGAACATTTCCTCCTCCAGCTCGGGCTGTCAGAAGGGTTCATACTTGCGATGTCACTTTGGTGGATGGATGTTGAAGCAAGATTCAAGCAATGTCTGGCAAGAACAGTAATTCTGTCTAAACAGGAGAGGAAGAAATTTGCTTCCAACTGGCTGAAAAGGTGCCTCAGGAGAGGCAGGACTGAAAAAAAATGGCTACAGCCAATCCATTCACTACTGCACTTTTATTAGCCCCATTTCAGGGCTGCACGAAGAAGGGAACATTTCTGAAGGGTTTTGCTGTAACTTCAGACATTATCCTCACTCCAGCCACTGGAGTTCCTTCATAGGGGCTGGGATCCAGGGAAAGCTTCTATGCAGCTCCTTGGGCTTTGCATTAACCCACATTTGGGTGCAGACACCCACGTGCTTCCCAAGCCTAAAGGAGAGAGAGGCCAGCAGCCCATCTCCTTGAGAGGATCCCATGTCCCTGCATGCCTCCTCCTCTCTTTGCTCCCCTTCTTCCCACCCATCACAACTGATCTCCAAATGGTCTTTTTTCGGTCCTCGATTACACCACTGTGGAATTTTTTTCAGAAACTTTTCGAACACCTGAACTTTGGGACAATGTTGGGAATGGAAGGGAAAAAGACACCACTTGGAGCTGCTAAGATCTGAGCCACTCCTGCTGAAACTGCCAGACATCAGACCCCCGGGGACCGATACAGTTGGTTTTCTTCAAGAGATGATATAAAAATGTAATCTCTACAGCAAAATTATTCCTCGACTGAGTACAGCTATAATAAATATATTACTCTCTCCTTAAACTAGCAGTATATTTCATAAGCAGACAGGAGTTTCCTAGGCTGTAGAAAGCCTTGAGAAAAATACAATATAATGTGATACACAGCCTTCATTTAAAAAGCCCCTAGCCAAAAAGGCTCCCTAGGCAGCAGGAAAGATGGAAAAGCATCTTGCCACCTGTCAGCTAGATGGAAGAAAACATTAACCCTACAGATACAAGCCTTAGCCAAGGAAGCTGCTTGTATCAAGGAAGCTAAGGGTAGAGGGAATAGTGTCTGGAATCAAAGGGCATTTCTGAGAAACAGGGGTCCTGAGCCTTTACACTGGGAGTGGAGCAAAGAAAACAGGAAGAAGTAATTTCAGAAAGATATCTGAAAAAGCAAATTTTTGGTTGCATCTTTCCTGCTGCATGAGTTGGAGAGTATGTATCACTCAGACTGACAGGCACGTGCCTATAAAGAGGAACATGAAGAAATAAATAAGATCAAAGTGATACTGAAAAACAAGAGATGCGTAAAGAGAAAATTCAAGTAAATGTCTTTGAAAAGTGCAGCTGTTATCAAGCAAAGCACCACAGACCTCCCAGCCCAAACAGCTCTCCCAGGGACTCAAGCTCCTGGATTCACTTCAGCCAGAGATGATAGATAATAAATTTCTGACTCAGGAAAAAAAGAGGAGAAACAATGAGGTAAGTGACCTAGGACATGCTGTCTGTTACACTACCTCTGCCTGACCTCTCAGTGAAGACAGAGAAAGTACACAGCAAAGAGGCTTTTAAGGGAATTTTATGAGAAATTGGCATAGATACCAAAGGGTGAAATGTCATTGGTAATGCTAGAAATTATACGAAACTGCTGAAGTTTTCAGAGTTCTCCTGCTGATCACTGCAAATAGGGACTGTCACAGGGAGGACTCATTAACAATAAGGGTAATTAGCAGAATAACTAGACAACAATTTTCTTTTGAAGCTGTGGTGAAACCCAAGACACAGGATTTAATCTTTTCTCCCTGCAGCAGTTTTTACACATTTTTTTACCCAGTCTTTGCTCAGACCTTTTGTTTATTAGACTAAGCAACAAGAATTCCTCTGACTGTTGGTTAAACCTACACAACATGCAGCCGTGGGCTGCTAAAGGGCAATGGAAACCATTCAGGGAGCAGGAAATACAACTGGTTCTATCAGCTTCCTTTGCACTTGCCTCCTCAAAGCATCCTTAGAGCCTAAGAAAGGTAAACCAAAAGTAGGAGTAAAGGGGCCAGAAGATAAGAGATCACTTTGGGGGAGGGGAGGTAGCAACATGGATTTTAAAAATTAATTCAGTACTTGAGTCCAGCTGAAAAATCAGTATACCCCTGAACCCGATACTATTTTATCCAGTGTACATGCCAGGCATGTTTTTCTCAGAGAAGACCACTTTTGGAAAGCCAGTATGTATCCCCAAAAATCAGATGCTGCAGAAGGCTTCTGACATACATCTTACTCCTGCCCCTTGATAAAGGATCAATGCTATCACCTTCCATTTGGACAGTATTTTCCTAAGGAAGCTGCTCCTAAATCATACCTGAACACTTCCCTCAGCTGCAAGCTGTTTGGTGTCCTTTGCCATGCAAACAATTTGTTGGTTTGCTGCAGAGATAAATAGGAACATGATGGCTGGCAAAAGGTGGTTTCAAGAAAATTCCAAACCTCTGGCTTCCTGCTGAATGACAAATGGGAACTCAAAAAAGGCAGCAGGTGAATGCTGCTGGGCCCACGCTTGGCAAGCAGGGATTTTAGCTGGACACAGGCAAGCTGAAAAATACAGAGTATTTAGCATGTATTGCAACATATTTCATCTTTGAAAAAGCTCCTGTGGATGTAAAATTGAGTAATTCTCACTAAAATGGACGTGTCCAACAGACCAGTGAGATTTCTCTTAAATAACTGTGGCATGGCAGAGTGTGAGAATCACATGCACTTTCCACCAGCCCAGCCACGCAAGCACCAAAACAGGCTGCTCAGGACAGGCACAGGTCCTCATTATTAAATACATTTCAGAATAGATTGATGTTCATCAGTATCAAGAATGATTTAAGTACAGCTGCACTGCCATCATTATGGCATATGTCAAACAACATCAATGTTTCTTGTGCTCTATGAAAAGGCTGGGAGAAGCTGAACTTCACAGTTTTAAGTCTCTTTTGAAACGTTTTAACATAAATAGACATTTATACACACATATATATGCACATACATACACATATTCAGAACTGAGGTTTTCTTATCTATATGGAAATGGAAATATGGAGAAATAACCTCAGAGCCAGAGGGTGGATTAGCACCCATTGCAAGGAGAATTTCAAAGCCAGCCTCACACTGTTTAGGTCATTACACTACCAAGTTCTGGTTTTAAACAGTAATTTCCCTGATCAAGGTTCACCTCAGGCACAAAATAACAGAAATCCTTCACCTGTCTGAGGCTGTTTAGCTCAGAGGAATGATATACTTGATTCTAAAACCGGGGACTAGTGAAAGAGCTTGGACATAGATCTGACCTTCCTGAAAGTCTGAAGGTATTATCATCTACAATTCTGCTTCACATTTTTAAAGTAACTTGTTGGAAAAAAGGCCTGTCTTAGCAACAGAGCTGGTTTAGAGTTAGAAAACCACAGGCTCTGCAGCTCAGCAGGGAGAGAGTGCTTCAATGCGAGACTCAAACATAGGTATCTTGTTACAAAAGGCAAGACTGAAAGTGATTTATATCCCAAGGAAAACCCCAGATATGTGCAGAACATTCCTGGCAATATAATTAGAGCCATATTTTTCCTGGGTTTGTACTGACACCACCACCCCAGATGTCCTGCTCTGGGAGATCTCTCTTTCAAACAAAAAACTCAAACCAAGAGGCTGATTGCTTAGGGTTATTAAAGGTTTGTCTGAGTGACCAGTTCCACATTCTGCCCTTAGCAGAAGCTTCGAATGGACATGGTTTCCTTCTGCTCCTCCCACCCTCACCTGGTGCTCAGCACCCAGAGCACCCCTCTACCCGTTATAGAAAAAGGGACTGGGATGTGACAGTGGTTTTGGGGTGAAATACGCTGGAATAAGCCACATTACAGAAGCAGGTGCAAGATGCACGTTATAAAGATCTACGTTTTTGCAGTCAAGGCATTGATGTATTTGAGGCAGTTGACAAGGAATGGAGTGACATGAGCAGCACCAATAGCTGACTCAAAAATCCAGCTACCAGGCTTGGATCTGCAGGGGGAGGGTGGATGAAGCACATTTGCCAAAAAGGTGAAGAAAAGAATGTGTTACAGCAATCTCACATATTTCTTTCTCTAAGATATGAGACCATTAAATACAGTGTAGTCCATTCTCACCACCAGCACAATCCTTTTGCCTCCAGACAGAGCTGCCGCTCAGGCACACTGCAGAGATGCTAAGCTTCAGTCCTGGCACAGGACCACCCAGCCAAAAGTGGGGAGACAATTTCTGAAATCCATTTTGCTCCCAGAGAAACTGCATTTAGAGTTTCACCCACAGCAGGACAGGGCTACCCCTGGGAGCCAGAGCAGAGCCTCAAAGAAGAAGATAACAGAACCCAAAAACCCCCACTATTTTTTAAAATCCTATTTGAGGATTAAAATAATATTTTGCACTTTTATTTTCACAAGGAATCTGTTACTTCCAGATCATGTTTCTATAACAAGCTGTTAGTGTTTGTGGTTTCTTTTAATGTATGTTCTTGGTTTCCTTTTTGTAAAACATTTCCTCTCTCTATATATATTAGCCTGTTGCAAAGTGGAAAAAAGTTGCCATTTGGTAAGAAAGGAAATGAAGAAATACCACACTGTGGTACAGACACCACAAACACGATGCTGGCTGCTCTGTTTTGGGTTTTATGGTTATGTGGCTGATTACAGGTTCAGCACACAAACTATGTCAGCCCCATGCTCTGGGCACCTCCTCTGCCACCCACTGGGAGAGGAAAAAATCTGGAGATGATCACCAAACGAGGCACCAGGTCAGGCTGTAGACCCTGATAGAGGTTGACAAGGCCAATCAAGGAGCTCCCTCCTTCTTCCCTAGTTCAAGCTCTGAAAGACTAGGGAAAAAAGGCAACCATGGGTGGGATTTTTAATACATGGCCCCGGGCAGAATTACCACATTTCTGAGACAACATGCCAGAAAGCTGGGAATCCATGCAGAAAAAAAAAAAGGTACATGGGACACTACCTTGAGAAATACAGTTTTTTCAGAGGGGTGCTCATCATGCACCCAAGCTTCTCTACAGGAACCCTTGGATCCATGTACCCCTCCCTGGGCCACCCCTCAATCTGCTCATTCACAGGATGGTTTGGGTTGGAAGGGACCTTGAAGACCATGGAGTTCCAACCCCCTGCCATGGGCAGGGACACCTCCCACCAGCCCAGGTTGCTCCAAGCCCCATCCAACCTGGGCTAAGACACTGCCAGGGATGGGGCAGCCACAGCTTCTCTGGGCAACCTGGGTCAGGATCTCTCCACCCTCATAGTGAAGAATGGAGGAAACACCATCCTGAAGAAATCTGGTGTTGATTTTGCCGTGTGAAGTTGCAGCAAAATGCCCATCTGTTTCATTAAGCTATTCTTTAAAGACCAGCATATTAGAGAAGAGATGACATTTCCAACAATGGTCTTTTGCAAAAGAAGAACAACAAATAGCTTGAAGCCAACATGCAATTATTATATTAACTGAGGCTGCAATGAGAAACTTGGAGTTAAAATGTACATCTTCAGCAAGTTTGCCTGTGCTTCTTCCTGCTGCCTTTTACTGAGCTGTGAACTCACTACTTACTTTTTAATGTCAAGAAGTCTATTTTACAGGGTTTTGCTTAGCACATTTGATTTCTTTTACACTACTTGTTCTGGCTGTGCTCAGATGCTATTCTCACTCAGCAACTGAGCCGATTTGTTGTTGGTTTACTGGTGTGCATTCAGTGCTCTCAGCCATACAGAACACCCCAGAGAGTGCTTTTGCTTTTCAAATATCTTCCCATCTGTTTGTGGTTTGCAAATAGGTCATAGGGGTGGCACACCATGACTTGCAACATCTACGGACAGAAGGAGAGGTGCTACTTTGGTCAGCAGAGAGAAATACTCTCCTCTGCTGTGCCTTTAGTCTTGCACATACCTGCATTCTCAAAACACCTCCACTATTAATGGATCCAAGGAGTTTCATGTAATACACCTATTATTTTAACCAACCTACTAGCACAACAGATACCTCTTCGCTAAAAACCAGGAACTGCTCTAGTATGTCTTAGTCTCTATACAGTGAAGCCACAGCTTTGTTTAAGTGCTCTGCTACCAAACCCAAGTTACTGAACTCAGTGAAACTGTGCAAGTGCTGAAGCAAAGCATAAGCTTCAGAGCTTCAGACAGAGGTCTCAAGGAAGGAGAACTGGAGCTTGCTCTCTACTGTCAGTGGAAATCTATGAATAGTTTATGCTCCAGTTATGTTCCAGGAACAATTCCTAAGAGGCTACAGATCTGTGACTATTTAACTTTGTGATTCTATAGAGAGCTTCTGATGATAGGCACTAAGTGCTTTAAAAACTTCATTAATGGTCAAAGCACTCCTGAGAGGGAGCCAAGTATATGACTTAGATTTTAAGTCACCTGAAGTAGGACTGTCCTTGTTCTCTCCATGAAACACTTGGTCCCGTAGGATACAGAGTACGACAGGGTCTCAGTCCCATTGTATTTGGTGCTCCAAGAGAACACAAGAGAAAACACACCTCACTCCTTTACTACATGGTCAAATACAGCAAATAATTTGTCCAAGGTGACTTACCCAGAAAGAGATCAGTGTTTAGAAACAGAATCTGAGTTGTCACAATTTGTTTTGCCCTTTGCCAAATTCCTCCCTGGGAGGAACTGCCCTGCATTTGCCACATGGTGCCACAACTTCCCAGGCAGATGCAATCCACACGTCCACTTTCTCTCCCACCCTTCCAGCCCACTAGCACACACATTTTCTTCTTCTGTCTTTTCATTCTACCTTATTACCATTCCTTAAAGTTCCTGCTGATCAGGGCACTCTCCTACACTACATCCCTTGAATGCTTCCAGCCTTTGCCTCCATCACTCACCTCCTGTCCCCAGGACTGCACACCCTGTGCCAAGTCATGGCTGGATCCTGCTCTGGAGGAGCCAAGATCAAGCCAGAGATTCCTACAATATAAATGAATTCACCCTTAAAATTAATGTCAATGAGCAACCTTCTACCTCCCCAGCATAAAGGAGTTCAACATTATTTTTGTGGCAATACTTACAGTTTAAAAAAAAAAAAAAATTGTTTAAATGCCATCACTTCTTCTGGACATGCAGTGAGAAGGATTTGTCAGGGACATATTTTAAGTATTCAAATTCATTATCAAACTCAGATTCATTATCTTAAGCAATTTGGGAGGTATCTTGCAACCACTCAGTGTGTGATACCTTCCCTCTTGCTCTTGCCCCTGTTTAGGGGGAAATGCCATTACCACCCGGCTCACAAAGCCTGCCCTCCTCATCCCTGAGAGGATTACAGGACTTAAAGAAGAAAAAAAGTTGTACAACACCCAGGATCTCCCAGTTAATTTACCAGCTCTTTGCCTTTCCAGTTCAGGTTTACCAGGGAATCAGATTCCCGGTGGAAAATGCAGCTGCAGTAGACATTGAGCTGCCAAATCTTGAGCCCTATCCCTTCACTGCTCAACCAGGTCCTGGAGATGCTATGGAAAAGATGCCCTAAAAAGATGCTCTTTCCAGGGAAGGAAGGTGTGGCTTACAACCCCCCAAAACAATTACAAATCCAATGCTTACATTGCAGAATGAAAACCAGACCTTCCTAGGAGCTCAGGGTAGACAAAGGGAGCTGAGGACCTCTCACAGGACAGGGTCACACTCTCCGTGAGTTATGTGAGGGCTGAAGGGGATCGTTTCTTTTCCCCCGCATTCTTTCACAAAGAATCCTTCTAGGATCTGCTGCTTTTTTTTTTCTTCCCATTTGCCATGACAAAGCCTCCCACACACCCCAAGTATGCAGAGATCGCATTCTCCTTGGAGAAATCATTTATTTATGAGCAATACACAATTCCTGCTTCAGATGCAAGTCAAGAGAAAAAACAAAAGCATTACATTCATTTCTCCATGTTTACTTATTAAGGATATACCACCTTTGGACAACATCCTCGGGTGTTGTTTCTACGACTGGATCTACAGTTCACAGAGAATAGGAAATGTTGAGCAGGACGTAAGGAAAGGCAGTAAGACACTCTCCCAACACATTTTTTGAGTTTAAATTTATAGTTAACATGCTCTCAAAGGGTAATGTGGAAAACTGAAGTATTCTAAGCACTTGCTCTTAAGCACTTGCTCTTCAGCACTGCTTTTCCAGTGTCAAGTTTTCTATCTTGCCAGCAGTTCACCTCTCTGCTTCCACTTTGGCCACCTGGCAGTGCTACATAAACCCTGCACTCACAGCCCTTCTTGCATCTCCACAGTCAAATGGCTTTCCAGAACACAGCCCTGGATCCCCAGCCACAAACTCAACCTCTGCACCATCCAGACCCTCCTCTCCCTTTTCCTTCGTCTCTGGCATCTCGTCCCTACATGTGTTCATGGTCTTCAGAAACACCCTCCAGTGACACCAACATGCTGAAATTATTTCTTTCTATCAGCAAAGGGAGCATTGATGTTTGTTGGTATCATATCAGGCTTCTAACTGCTGACACCATTCATCCCTCTTTTCCCCAAAAGGGATACTTCCCACTGTAATTTGCCATATGAGATTACCAGCAGATGACCCCAGGTAACAAAAACCCTTTTCTTCTAAATAATCATGCTAAACACAATACTAGGCTGCTCTGGATCTAATTCTCGGGATACAATCTTACTCAGTTTTCAAATGATTGATAGACACCTTCCCATCAGAAACCCAGGCTCCAAACTACCAAGTTCAACGTGTTCAGAGGCTGCTGCCGATTTGGCATCGATCCACAGTTCAGGTGTGCCCTTGGGGGCTGGAAACAAAGACTGCAGGATTTTTAAATCTGAAATACGGAGTTTAACTTCATAACTCTGTGAGAACTTTCCCTGGAGAAAAAACAGAAGGGACTGAGAGAACAGTGAACCTGAGGCACTTGCTGGTGCCTCGCTGTGCTCCCCACAAAAATTGGAACAAGGCATTAGATAAATTTGCATAAGGAAAAGTAAGCTCTGTGCCTCACAAACTGGAGTCCTGAGCCCTGGATGGAAGAGCACATGGCTTGCAACCTGCATGACAGCAC
The DNA here is from genome assembly GCA_038090715.1 of Florisuga fusca. Classification (NCBI taxonomy): domain Eukaryota; kingdom Metazoa; phylum Chordata; class Aves; order Apodiformes; family Trochilidae; genus Florisuga; species Florisuga fusca. The sequence continues at coordinate 142,221 of JAAWXA010000046.1, read as the reverse complement.
CTGAAGGCACTGCAGTGTTGGCCATTACTCTTCCACAGCTTCCTCTACAGATTAAACCAAGTATCTGAACTACCGAACCTAAGCTGCTTGTGGCTTCATTGCAGTCCAACTCCACAGGAGTCCTTCACCTGATTTCCATAAGCCTTAAGCCACATTCCTCCTCATCTAAAACAGCAATTTGCTGAGGGTCACCACATTTGGAGCTGAAAACTTACCGAATCTCATTTCAGATGCCAGAAGAGTTTTCCCTCTGACACATCACCCCCATTACCTACTTCTACCTGTCATCACTTCTTGAAGGTACAAACCTAATTCTGGTTCCAGACAGATAAGCAGCAGTTTGAACCAGATTTTTTTTCCCATGTGCATGCAGATGCTTAATGTTCTATGCTGGGGGAAGGAGAGGGGAGGATAAGACACACAAAAATAATAAATTTAGTTGTGCTGCTCAAGGTTTCAGTTCCAAACTGGGTTATGGAACTGGCAAGAGAGGTAGTTTGAGGTCCTAAAAAACACCTTGGTAAAAACAACAAAAAATCCTCCTTAAAAGGTCAGATTGTTGAGAGGATACATTTAGACAGACAGTATCAACTCCTCTAGGCCAAACTGTCATATTTCCAACTCAAGCACTCCTGTAAGGTTCCTTGAGTAAGTAAGGGCTAAGTGGACATTTTTGGCTACACTAGGCATGCCCCAGCACAGCTCTTCTGCTCTTGCATAACCAAAAGCAGAGATAAAAACTTCAGGATGAGAATTTCTGACAGAAAAAAAAAAAAAAAAAAAAAAAAAAAAAAGGACAATATATGTTTACTAATTTTTCAAAAGGCCTCAGGGCAAATTCTCCAATTTTTGCACAGATTAATTAGAGCAGTTAGTTAAGTCATTAATTGTAAGGTCTGTAAAGCTGAGTGGCATTTTATTGTTTATTTGTACTGAGCTTACCTCAATGAGATCTCGATACATGCCTGGATTTCCTAAACACTACCTAGGTACAAATAACTAATGACAACCACGAGAAGTGGGATATACTTGAGGTGACTGTGAGGCTCCAGGAAAAAGATGTTAATCCGTACAAATTTATCACCCTTGTACGTGCCTCAGCAGGGACCTGACCCTGAACCAAGGGTTGTGTGTGCTGGTGGCAAACGTATAAAAGTTGGTAACTACAAACTATGCCAGTCTGTTCAAGACTAGCAAACTGTACAGGATTTGATCAATGCATTGATGAGACACCAGGGACTAAAGAGAATTTTACCAAACTTGCTTTTATCTTTTGCAATGTCAAAAGTCACATCTCCAGCCAGCACACTCCACTAACTTTGCCTGTATTTTATAAAACCAACATTCCTCCCAAGGCTGGAGCTGCAGCTCATTTGGGAGAGAAAATCCCATCTCCTGACTACTACTAGGCTATGCAATGTAGGAGGAGAAGGAAAGACAGGTGCATCACAATTACCAGCAGGAAACTTTTATCAGCATCTGAGGAGCAACTTTTATCTATTTTTTGGCATCCCAGAATCACAGAACCATTTTGGTTAGAAAGGATCTTCAAGACCATCAAGTCCAACCATTCTTCCAGCACTGCAAAGGCCACCACTAACCCATCTCCCTCAGCACCACATCTACCTGACTTTTAAATTTTAAATTCCTTCAGGGATGGAGACTCCACCAATGCCCTAGGCCAGGGCCTGACAACTCTGTCACTGAAGAAATTGTTCCCAATCTCCAATCTACACCTCCCCTGGAGCAATTTGAGGCCATTTCCCTTTGTCCTATCCCTTGTACCTTGGCAAAAGATAACAAACACACACACACCCCCTCACTACAACCTCCTGTCAGGGAGTTGTATTATGTCAGAGAATCTCACATAACTTTCTAAGGTAAGTTGATCAGATTTTGTGTTTCTAATTACAATTTTCTCTTATTCTTCAACTTTAACACCTGGGAAGCCAACATTTCCAAGCATCCCCTACCTCTCACTTCACAGGGAGCTCCTAAGGCAAAATGGGCACTCAGAAAGCCCTTCAAGGAATATTCTTCCACACAGGACTGTGTGTGGGCTTTGTCAGTCAGGGTGGCACAGCAGCCCCACAGGACCCTCGGTGTCCCTGCCAAAGGGCAGATTGCACAGGAATGTCTCATGACGAGGAAGCAGGGGAAATGGTTCCCATATGAACTCTGAAACAAATCCAGGGTCACTGTAAACCCCATACAGTACATGCCTGTAACCGTCTGCAGAAAGTAACTTGCTCTTTGTGTTAAAAAAAAACAAACCAAAACCCCTGCTGTGCTTATTTCTGGCATTTATTAAAACCACCTCTGCAAGTTGTGCATTAATCTGTGCATTAGTCAGATGAAATCATAAACAGCTGCAAATCATTACATATACATAATTTACATACATACATACACAGGTCTAATCCTATGATATGCTAGACTTAGTAACCAAGTCCCAAATCCTATTTCCTGCTATTAGTGCCAGAAGTAAAAATTTTCAGGTAATCCCAGTTAATGGAGAGAAAAAAACTCAGTAACTTTTCTTCTCAGTTTTCATCCCACACTCAGACTATTGTAGTCACTGTTCCTCTGTCTAAAATAAGCACATCAAGTTTTCCTTCACATGATTCACTATTATATTATATTTAAACAAAATCCATACATTGGCACCAGCTACTAAAATGCCTCACAGCCCAAGCTAGCACCAATAGCTCCATAAAGCTAATTTTACCCTTCCAACATTCCACTTTTTTGAGCAATCTGCTCCATGAAGCCACACATGACTGCAGTATCCCATCAGCAACGAAGGAAAAGCAATAAATCCCTGATGGCACTACACCCAGGTTTAGGTAGAAAATCTGTTATTTAAATGCAGCCAAATGAGCTAATACCAGGTTCCTGGAAGAACTCAAAGATCTTTAGCATACACAGAGAATCAGGACCACAGATTAAAACTCTCCCAAAGTTCAATCAGCCTCAAGAGCATCCCACAGAGAGCAGCATGCTGGCATCCCAAGGGCTCTCTGCCAGCACGGGCAGCCCCCTGCACCCTCTCCATGGCTCCCAACCAGGCAATACCATGGCTAGTCCTACTGAGCAGATCAACCAGACATGTCAACTAAACAAAACATCAATGTAAGAAGAAAAGAAAAAGCAAGAACAGCAGCAGGATAGTAAATGAAGACAGATGAGTTTGCATTAGAATGCAGCTATTGAGCTGCAGTGTTATCTAACACATTAGAGCTGCCTGACAGGGAAGGCATCGTGATGGCCCCTTCCTTCCCTCCAGGGCTGGCACAGCTCCCAAATACACCTCTCCTGAATCCCACCCAACAGCCCAGGATCCTTAGGGTTCATTTCACCTCCAAAGGTGATAAGCAGCTTCAAAAGTCTTGCACCATAGTAGACTGAGGTTATTTTTAATTCCCAATGATATGAGCTAAAGGTTGAGCAAAAATCCCTCCCTACAAGGTTTGAGACAAATAATTAATGACCTTTGTCTAGTTATTTCTGCACACTGTGCTACTGCTACAGAAATACACAAAACTTCATTAAATCACTTGCTGATCGGAGATTCACTGAGTCCTCTTATGCCTAAAAAAGCAGTCCACAGGCATTCCTACACATAAATTAACTAAAGACAGTCCAGGGCAAGTCTGAGAATTTCAGCCACAACAGCCAAAGCTTTAGGAATTGGTGAGTGTCTGACCATATGCCACTCCAGGAAACATTCCAATTATCCAAGTGTGTCAGCCCACCAAATCAGTAATACCAACATCTAACTTACTCCCATCTATGCTACCAATCACACACCAAGAAGTCAAAGTTAAGATTGGCAGAAGCCAGGAAAGAAACAGGAAAGTCTCATAGCCAACAGCTGAAGGCAGACAGATGGAGATGGAGAGTGAGCGGCAGATAAAAACCACAGAATTCTTGCATCTTTCTGTGCATCTGACTTGGGCTTGGCTAGAAAACGTTTTCAAGCATTAAAGACATTGCAAATCAAAAGATGTTCTTCAGCATTGAGGTGGCAACCATTCAGCTGCAGGAAGACAAGTTGCCTGGAGTCTGCTGTTGCAGGAGCAGTAACCTCACTGCTTTGCCGTAGCCATCCCTTCCAGGACCAGACTGCTAACAGATTTCTGTTCCTTCCAGAGAGCTCCGGGTCTCAGGCATTTGGCCCAGAATAAATAATGGCAGTAACGTGAAGTAGGCAAAGTCAAGAAGAGTGCTATTAATTCCTCTTTGCATTCTATTTTGGATTCCACATCTTTTTCCTGAAAAAGGAGCCGGCAAGCATGCAAGGCTCATGCTCAGAGTCCGGGGTGAAAGCTGCTGACAGCTCTCCAAGCAGGGCCCACCATGTGCCTTCTTGGGCTCACTGGCATTTTTCCCATTTTTTTGTTATCTCAACAATAAACTTAGCTGCAGACTTCTTGATCCTTGAGGTATGAACATTTCAGAACTTCCAACGTGTGTACGAATACATCAGAAGTAACAGCAAAGGAAGAACAGCCTTTACTTTAAAAGACATAAAACTAACTGACACTTCAATGGAATCAGAATGGAAATTAGCAACTTTATAAGGTGATTTCTCCCTGGAAAAATGGCTGGTTTGTTAATAACCCAACCTATCTGTGCTCCCTTTCAAAAATCAAAGCATACAATAGATCTAGCTGGTGGAATGCTAGCACAAATACTAAACAAGATACCAATATTATGTGAGTACCATCTTCCAAAGGCAGCAAGAGGTGATTAAGATAAGAAGGGGGAAGAATGTGCAGGGATTAAAGAAAAGGCACAGCAGGAGCGAGAAGGGATGTTTGCTGGAGCAGATCCAAGCAGCATTACTACAGTCCCACTTATCTCCCATGTCATCGCCCCATCAGACTGCTGAAGCACATCACAACCTGTTAGAGACCTCAGCCTCCTTCACAGCATTTCAAAACTGCTGTACTTGAGCAAATTTGTCATCTTGGGAGCTCTTAACTCATCTCCACTTCACCTTGCATCGGTGCCCGACACAAACTTGCACCACAGCAAACTGCAGCAGCCCAAGTCCGCAAAGCAACACATCATCTTTCCACTGATTCCACACAAATTGTTTAGTACCTGCACACAGCACCAATCCTGCCTGTGCTCAGTCCTACTGCACGTAAAACACACATATGCAGAATCAGCTGTAGGTGTTGACAGAGAAAAATTATCTAATGTCTCTGCTCTTCCAAACCAGTTCTTTTGCAGCGTGGATGCTCCCAGGTGTGATATGGCAACGTAAAAAAAGTTTTCCATCCTCTAGGAAAATGAGAGCTCTATTTTAGGCATCTGACATGCAATTTGCATACCCTGCAACATTTTTCACACAAGCAGCTATAGCCAGGTGTTTAAGCAGATTTAAACTCCAATTTTCACCAATTTCATTACATGTTAAATCACACTTGGAAACGACACATGATCTACAAGGGTTGGAGCCAAATTACTTGCCCGAGGTCACAGGAGGCATCTGGAAAGAGGCAGAGCCTCAATTTGTCCAGCAGCAAAATTAAATCATGACAATCCTTCCTCCTGGCACATCAGGGTCCTCACAGGCACAAAAGGAAATTCTTCTGACACCATCTGTGTTCCCATTCCCAGTGCAATCCTGACAGCTCCTGTTGTGCCTGACCCTCACAGCTGTGGATGTGTTTACCACCCCAGGTAGTGAAGAAGGGCAGGGATCTCCTCCTAGCACAGCCCATCTTCCTCATCAGGTGCAAAACTGGTTTGGGGACAGCACCAGGGCTCCTTCTATTTTGTTAATTGCTCACTCAGCACTTCCCCAGTGTGCAGTGTGACCATGCACCAAGTAACTTGTCTCAGGCTGCAGCACTGCTTGGACCTCAACACAGATATCACAGATCAAGGTCTGGGGTCCTAAGTGCTGGGACAACCCCTCCTTTTCTCCCCATGACATCCCAGAAGCATGAGGAAAAGGAAGCACCTTAAGCCCCATTACTCTACAGCCCAAGCCAGCATGTCTGAGTCACCACAGAGTGGTGTGGGTTGAAGATCACCAGATCCTACCCCCCTGCCATGGGCAGGGACACTTCCCACCAGCCCAGGTTGCTCCAAGCCCCATCCAACCTTCAACACTGCCAGGGATGGGGCAGCCACAGCTTCTGGGGGCAACCTCGGACAGGGGCTCAGCACCCTCACACTAAAGAATTTCTTCCCAATGTCTAACCTAAATCTCCCCTCTTTCTGTTTAAAGCCACTCCCCCTTCAACACCTTCAGCTGATAAAACCCAGACAACTCTGATGCACAAAGCCCATCACACCCTACAGAGGGGAGAAAACTCATAACACTGGCAATGTCTGCAGAACTTGGAAGCTGAACTTACCATAAAGCTTTGTGACACACCCTTGGTTTTCTAAGGAACATCTGGGTTTGGGAGAACAACTGCAAATACTCACAAGTCCAGTTTGAAGGAGCTGATAGTGCTTTTGGTAGCCTGTTGTGCTTTTCCCTATGCATGCCAACAGTCCCATTGACAAACTTTAAAAGCTAAAGCTGGGTCGTAAAACACTTCCACAGGGCAATAAAAAAGTGAATAGCAGGACAGATCTGTAGAGGCAAGAAAGGAAGCCTGAGGCTTGGCTGAAAGACAGTCCCATGGTTTGGTACCTGCTGCCATTTATAGGTGGTAAAAGACACCCAGTCCTTTCAGTAAGGGCTGACAGTTCTGTGATGGGAGAACACAATCCAGCCCAGCTTCACTTCAGACTCATACCAAATTTGAATGACAGATGAAGATGTCTGGCATTGAAGGAAACCATACACATTTTAGCATCCTTGCAAATCAAGTCCAGTATCTAACTGCTGGCATGGAAATACCTGCAGCTTTCTGATATATGGTGCCAGAGCATCTTCTAGTCTGGAAATAGATCATCCACTTAATGCATGTACCAAAGAGATAAATGTTAGAGGGGTTTAATAGCACCCTTGATAATAGGACTTGTAATGGATTTTTAAAGTGAATTTAAGTCTGAGGGAAGGTACTGCACTGATGTGCTTGGAAGCCTAAATCCTGGTGTGTACTGTCCCAGGAGCCATCTTCAGTGCAGAAAAGAACACTTTAAAGAAGAGAGGTGTGTAATTCATCATCAGGGGAGCACAGCAAAGGCAGAGGTGGCTGCTACATACCTACTCCCAACTCACCCACGAAATGCTCACTTGTGTGGAAGGGCTTTGTCACATCTGCACTGTTTTCTAATTCTGATCAAAGGACAAAGGGAGAAGAGCAGAGAAAAAACCCAGGAGAATATGTAAGTCTGAGGCACTGGTAAAATCTCTGATGTCTGTAATCTAAACCCTTGCTGTGGCCACACTAAAGTGCTGTGTGGCCCAAGATGTCAGCCTGGATCCTCTCTCCTTGCTTTTCCACTCTATCTTAACCACATTTCCCAACATCCTTAGCCCCTGTCCCACGCGTCCTGATGGATCCCATACATCAGAGTTCCTCAGCAGGGACAGAGTCAGATGCACCAGTCCAGCAGCTGTTTATGTCTACATATCTGTGCTTAATTTTAAAACCATGAGTATTCCACTGCATGCCACACAGCACCTTTCCCTGGATCTCAATTGCAAAAACACACCAGAAAACAAAGCACCTCGAACCCCACCTGTATGCTGAAGGGAACACAAAGACCTTGCTGTACACAAAAGCTGTCAAGCACTTCCTTAACCTCACAGAGGTAAGAGCCAGGATTAACACCAAACAGAAACAAACAAGCACACAAAAACCTCAATAATAATTTAACAGGAAGGACAGCAAGTGAAAAAGTGTGGGGCATAATGAGATATCACAAATAAGTGACCTCAAAAAAGGCAGACAATATCAAGTGCCCTCTCCAGTGACCTCTGCTTGAAAATTCTCTTTTTGCTTCAGAGTTCTCTATAAACCTCAGCATCTTGGTCACACAGCCCCAGATGTAATATGGTACAAAAGGAGAGACGAATATGTTTAAATAATTCAGGGCAGAAGTCTAAACAAAAAGGGCTGCCTCAGGTACTTAGGTCATCCACTTTCAAGACAGAAGAGACCTAGCAACTCATCACTGGTGTAGCTGGATTTAGCAAATCTCTTTCTTTAACCCCACAGATTAAGGTCACAGAAGATCTGAACCACTGTGCATCTTCCCCTCACTCTTGCAGGAGCTGTGTTGATAGGTGGCTGTCAGGATTTTCCTTCAAATCTATACCTTAAAGTTGAAAATATGAACTTGCTCTGAGGTGAAACTTGCCATACAAGCTTCTGCCTTGAAGCAGTTGTTTTAGAAAATGGATTAAGATCCTCCTGTGGTAGAAAAGAGCAATAGGGAAAAAATATCCATGATTGTTTATATTATTAATTATAATTACTATAACTTTTGGCCTTGGTAGAGTGGAACAGCATTGCTTTCTGGGAAAAAGGAGTATGCCAAGATTTTCAGTGCTGAATACCTAAAGCTAAGCTCCTCAAGCTATGTCTTGAGATTAAAGACATTTCCAAAGGCATACATGAAAGTTAAATGCTTTGATTTTTCCAAAGTTTGGTAGAATTGCAATCCTTTAGACTCTTGTGTATCTTTTTATCTTAACATGCTGCTGAGCAGTTCTACTGGTGAACCTAATTTAAGCACTGTCTAAGCCTAACTTGTTTAAAAGCCTAAGTCTTACTGATTTCTGACAAGATTTGTCCTTCAGTCCACACACATCCTTTTGAAAACGTACCCTTTGATTCCTTTCCACATCATCTAATGCCGTGCCCTTGGAAATCTCCTCCTTACATAGAAAGCACGATTCAGCAGCGCTTGCTTTGCAAAAATGTGTCGAAAAGACTGACATCACTCTTGCTCTACCATGAACTGCTTTATTCCTTATCAACTGTGCTGTCAAGATACTGGGGTTTTTTTTATTTGATGGGAATATAAATGAAGATTATACAGTACTTTATGAAAAAAGACTGGGCAACATGGGGAAGCAAGACAGGATGAGAAGGTGAAAGTGATTTTTCTCTTGGAATGACTTTAATATAAATATTTTCTTTATGTTAATATAATTATGTTAATGTAAATAGTGCAGCATTAGCATTAACAACAGCACAACAAATCAGGAGGAACCATGTGCCAGCTGCTCCCCTGTGGAGCTGCAGCACACCTGCCTGAGGCTCTGCTGCTGCTGGGGCTCACCCACACATCCCCTCTGCAGGTACCCTCAAAACCAACCCTGGGCATGCAACACTCAGGCAATCTGCGCCCATAAACAAACTATTATCCAGCATTGCTGAACATCAGGCAGCCCAGGGAGAATTTAAATTACGAGTTCAACGACTTAATCCAGGTACAGTCACACAGCCCCAGTGACAGTCACACAAGCCTTGCTCTGTGCATGACTTTTCCTGCCAAGCCTTGCACAATGCAAAAAAAAAAAAAACCACCAAAAATCAACACAGTTGTTCATTCCAAATCTTTATCCTAAATTCATCTCCAGAAGGAGGTGTTCACATGCCCATCCAGGTGCTTGCCCTCCCCCAACCAGCTGGTAGGGCTGGCTGTCAGCAGAAATCCCTGCCTGGAAATCTCTCCAGGAGGAGATGGCCACAAGATGAAAGGTAAGAGGGGTCACAGGGTAAAGAGGAGCGAGGGAAAAGATGCTCATGGCTGAAACATTGGAAAGAACATTTGCGTGGCAAAGCAGGAATCAAAGCATTACAGATTTAATGCGGTAACGATCACTCAGCACATCCTCTCCTGTGGGCTGAAACATCCTCCCCTCCTTCACAGGATAAAGATGTGAGGCCATTAAGTGGAGAAGGATAGAGGGAGCTGTGTAAGCTCTTGGGACAAGTTAGTATGTGAGCTAATACGAACAGCTTAAGCCTTTGGGCAGCCACTCTGCCTGTCTGTCCCAACACACAGAATCTGACAGCTGCCGCTTGCCTCCTCCTCTTCTTCCCAAGAAGGCACGCAGGCAGTTCAAGGGCTATGCTCCACCAACGTGGGGGATAAGCACTGAAAATAATGACAAAACCAATTCCTAAATGCCCCAAAGTGTTCTGGGCCTTTAGTATAAGGACAGCCAAGGTTCAGCTACTGGTAGAGGATGATATAAATCAGGGCTGAGACTCACGTGTAGGATTGCTGGCTCACCCAACTACCACACTGGCCTAGGGCACCTTGCCTAACCATTGGCATCAACCATCACTTTTTGTGCAGCTCTGCAATCCTTCACATGTTGTTGAATGGAAAAGAAATACATTGACCTCCAGGATTCACTATTACAGCCCAACACGTGGCTGGGTTTATCAGCTGAAGCAAACCTGTGCACACACACACACACACACACACACAAACTAAAAACTGAGCCCCTGAGAGCTGCATTGAAGATATGTATTAATTTCTTTGGAAAGCTTGCACAGCTACAGACCACACAATGCTGCTTCTGCACATTATCTAAAGAAGGCTTCAAGCCTCTACTGCCATCACTTTGCCCTGGTGGTGAAGTCCTATCCAATGTCACAACATGAGGTTTATTGAACCATTCCGCAGAACTCAGGAGGGCCATGACCTCTCCTTGGTTCAAACTCAGACAAAAAGGCTCCCACTCACAGCCATGCACTGCGGATTGCCAGGCACAGTGGTTTCATTTCAACCAGCTTATAATATTTCTCTACAAACAGTACTATAGTACTACAGTTAAAGTCTGTGGTTGTATTTCTAAAGCAGACTATTAATTTTACTATAAAAATGCATCTAAAACCAACAGAGCATGACAAAAAGCCTGAACCAAAGAACCTACTTACTAGTTTTTCATAAACATAAGCCTGTAACAGGAACACAAAACCTCAGAACAATGCAGTGAAAGCCTCACAGAGGCCTCCTTGTGCACTATTGCTCGCTCTACCAGGACTTTAAAAGCTATATCCTAGGGAAAACTAAAATGTTCCTTTCTCAAAATGGAAGTCATTTGTCATCTCTTAATGGCCAAACACTCCATCTCACAGTGAAAAGACTTTCTCTTGAGTTTATGTTAAAGGACAAGGAAGTATGGGGCCACTGCTTTTGAGAGCAAGCTGATCAGAGCCTGTCAGAATTGATAAATAAATAACCAGGGTGCCCAATGCACTTTATACAAAATAACAGGCTTTGCAAATTTACCTTTTTAGCCTTTCCATGTTTGTAGCCAACTCTGCAGAAGTCCAACTTCAGGAATTACAAAATACAAATTACCAAAACAACAACAGATTTCAACACCCAACGCCATGCATGGAATTGCTGATCAAGCTCCGAAGTGCCACCACTGCACAGGGCTCCACACAGCTGTACCCCCCAGCTACTTATCCATCATCTGCTCAGTCAGTCATTGCAGTATATTGTAGAATCATGGAATCATCAAGGTTAGAAAAAGCCTCTAAGATCATCAAGTCCAACCAAGCCCAACAACCCTGAACCACTAACTATCCACGGTAGCACCTCGTCTACCATCTTTGGAACACCTGCAGGTATGGTGCCTCCAGCACCTCCTTGGACAGCCTATTGCAATGTTTAACCTCTCTTTCTGGGAAATTTTTTTTTCTAATATCCAATCTGAACCTTCCCGGGTGGAGCTTGATCCCATTTTGTCTTGTCCTATTGCTGGTCACCAGGGAGAAGAGGCCAACACCTGTCTCACTACAGCCTCATTTCAGTTGTAGAGAGTGATGAGGTCTCCCCTCAGCCTCCTCTTCTCCAGGCTGAATAGCCCCAGTTCTCTCAGCCTGTCCTCATAAGACCTGTTCTCCAGAACCCTGATCAGCCCAGTTGCCCTTCTCTACACCCTCTCCAGCACCTCCACGTGCTACTTATTCTGCGGTGTCGTCCTCCCCACCCAAAAAAAGCCACATATGATCAGAAAGTTAAAAGAGATGGGTCAGAAACTAACTGGAAGATAGTTATTGTCCTGCTGCTTCTGCCAGCACAGACCCAAGAAATATTCTTCAAAAAAATCTGCAGACATAATGGCATTGCAATGTAGGAGGAACAGAACATGTTAAAATACTGCAGAGCATCAGTGAAGAGGCTGAACACAACAATAACCCTGGTGCAGAGTGTACCGTGGAGAAGAGACCATGACGTGTGGGTATGGTGGCACTCTGGGAAATGTTCTTTCAAGGGCTGGCTGCAAGTGGCTTCTGTGCCAGTAAAAGCCCAGCAAGAGCTGTTCCTCCCCAGAAATAAAGAGGACAACTGAAAACAATTGGGTTTTATTAAGTTTCACTCAACAGCAGCAGAACTCGAGCACAGAAAGCAGCAGCAGCAAGTCAGTTGTTTTCAACAGGCAAAGGCAGAGAAGGTCAAGGATGAAACTGCAGCATAAAAATATGAAAAGTGCCACATAGGAAGCACACTGACCTCCTGGTGAACACACAGACAGACACACTTTCCAATTTTTTTAAGACATAAGAGGCAATCTTGCAGCTATGTAGGACAGACGCTGGTAAGAAATCCGATGCTAGGAGGATCTCTGTGAAACAGTTTGCAGAGCCTGCTGGAATCCCCTAAATGAATGCTTGATGAAGCTGTTTTCCCAACAGAAAAACATATAGAACCATGATTTAAAATTTAACAACCTTAAAAGAACTGCCAGGTACCCCTGCTATGGGTCTCATGTGAATCACCATGTTCTGCAAACACTGAAGACGTTCTTACAGCTGATCAAGCAGATTTGAAATGCACAGCAAAGCAAAAAGGACTGCATCAGTGCTACAGTAAAAAAAACCAAACAAAAAACCCCACTTCCCCCCCAGTTTAGATTTGTCTGTTTCTAGCAGAGACTTACTGAGGGTGACAGTGACTGAGCTGATGGCACCTAACACCATCATTTTCCCCCTACACATGACAAATGCATCAAGAAACCAGCACCAGGAGCAGCAGGGAAGGTATTTGCAGGACTGCAAGAGGTCAGCCATACCCATATTATTCTTACCTAACATTTTCATGAAGAAATATACTTTTTAGAGGACTTCTAATACATCAGAGTGGAGTAGCAGGTAATCCCACTCAGTCTCCATCCTGCATCAACTGTGGCACAGCAAGGAGAGCACCTGGGAACCACGGTCAGAGGTCAGGCAGCATGACAGCAGCTGGAGAGCTGAAAGAGCAGCCAGAGCAGGAGGCAACACAGTCACTGCCTCTGCAAGATGCAGTCCCTCACACTACCTTAGAACCATGGAGAGCTGAAGCACATCTGAAGCACCTCACAGGTTAACATCACCTACCTGTCACACAGCAAGTCTGAAGAGGGGAAAGGGTTCACCTCAAATACTACAGTAGGAAGAAGGACCCACTTGCAACAGCGAGCAGAGGTACAGTTTGTATTAACTGATAACTCATCTAGTCTTGGCTTAAAAGTTGATTCATTTTGGTTGGGGTTTTTTTGCAAATTCCAGGCACTCTCCGAGGAACACTGACGCAGCTTCTTGGTATGAATCCAAGACAGTTATCTCTCAGTCATTCTGCCTCGTTGTTAAAGACAGGAAGAAAAATGTCCTTTGTGAGTAATTCCAAATTGTCTCCAACTGAATTGTCTGCAAGGATCACAGAGACACATACTGTCAGAATCATCTTTTGCAGAAAGGGAGGCGAGGTTATTTTAGAAAATACACGTACTCCTGTATTTTTAGTCCCATAAACCTACCTTACAAGAAGCTGTACACTCATCTTGCATCCATTTTTCAGTGTAAAAGTACATACTTTTTGGTTGATCATACATCAAAGCACAGAAATGACCACTGAGACATTTTGCACCATTTATCTGATTTCCTACGGTTGCTACTGAGTCATTTTTTCCCCCCCTAAGAATTCTTAAATCTTACATTTAAAATAATGAAGTATTCGCGAGATGTCCTCTGCATTTTTTGCTCAACTGATTCCCCTTTAATTTAGTTCTAGTAACCAACTTCCTTCCCATGTTCCCTCCCACCTTGTAGTACAAGCAGCAATGGAACACGTTACAAGCTCAACTTCTGTCATTTCTCAAAGTCCCGTGATCTCTCTTGGGGGACAGAGAAGTACAGTGTATAGAAGTCTGAAAAGCAGCAATAGCAGTGAAGGAAACTGAGTCAGAGCTAAGTACTGCACTGTCACCTCATGCACTCGTTGGTCCAAGCCAGAAAGCCCTGGAAGTGGAGGCGGTGTCCCAGTGAGTCCTTTGGCAGCAGAGTGATTTTCCCTATGTGCTTTGGCCACTGGTCATCAAACCAGCATGAGCCCTGAGCCATCAGGTTCTCACCCTCACCCAAACACTGCTGTGAGCTGCAAGCTGTCTGCAAGGGAAGCACACGCTCTCCTGGGAGAGGGGAGGGGGGGAAGGATGGGGGCCAGAGGAAGGCCAGCTGTGTGTCAGTATGCAGGCTGAACCTCAGCCTCAGGCTTCAGCCACATATGGCAGTAAAAGTCAGGAAACTGCAACACTTTCCAAGACTCACTTGGGCATTAATTCCACAAAATGCCTGCCAGTTTCAGTTCATCCATCCCAGCTGTCTCTACAAAAAGGAAGTTATATATAAGGGCTTTAATCTACAAGGTTAGGGGCTCCAAAGGAAAAAGAAACTTCCTCCCAAGCTAAATATTGTCTGTCCTTGACTACAAGCCTGTAGGGAACAGTCTCATCATGGGCACACACTGCGCTCCTACATTTGGCCTGGGCATCTCTCTCCACAACAATCAATCAAGACTTGTGAGTGCACCAGGAACAAATATAAAGGCAAACCTGGGGGAATAGGCTTTAACCAGAGGAAGAACCAGGATTCATGTTGGATACTTCAGAGATTTTTCTAGCTGCATCTGAGCTGAACGTTTTACACCACTGGCTGTGTCTCTGCACACAGAGCAGAGATTTCTCATTTCATACATCATTTACTCCTGCAGTGATTCCACAAAGTCACAACACGTCCTTAATACACAGAAAAGGAGAAATTCATTCTTCTCATGATAATGGCTAATGCTGGAGATACTGATCATAGAATTCTCTGCACAGCGATGCCACTTGCTACAGGATAATCATATGTCCTTAATAGAGAGATACAAGGCAAACATAGGAGAGCATCAGCTCCTTGCAATCAGAGGACAATGGTTACAACAGGAGGTGTCCCAAAGCGTTTAGGAAGTTATTTATGATGTGCAAAGCTCCAGCCATAAGTGGAGAACGATTCTCTCTAGAAGCTATCAACATGTTTTTAGAGAAGAACAGGTGACTGTGGGTGGGCAGTGGACAGTCTCATGAAGCACTCAGACACTCTGACAGAACTTGAGATACCCACAGTTCAGCTTTGACTTAAGTATCCTCCTGTCTGGGAGGATCTCCACTATCCCTCCTCCCCAACATCTCATCAACTCCCTAATGCTGCAGCCTGATACCCTTGTCCATTTGCTTGTAGACTGGTGCTAAAGCCCAACTCCAACAACATCTGGGAAAAAGGTGAGAAATATTTTTTTAAATTATATATTAAAAAAAAAAAAGACCACGAGAACTAGGGCAGAAAAGCAAGAAGACAAGAAGCATGAAAAAAATATTTTTGTAACACTGTTAGTCAAGGTTGCACAAGAGTTCATTGTTAGAGATGCCACACTGAGACACAGGTGATGTATATAGGGTGTCACCAAATAATAGGGTGACAGACCTGTAGAGGAAAAGCAGAAAAAAATGGCACAAGCAGCATGATGTATCACCCAAAACAAGTGGTGCATAGGATGGTGTAAAACCTCATCCATTAGAGCCACCCATTGAAATTTAACACAAGCCAACAAAAATTCCATTGTCTGTTGAGTCTCTGACAGCTATCTTGAAATTAAATCAGAGATTATGGGGAATTTAATAGGAATTTTTAGAAGGCAGAGCTACCATATGAATGAACTGGTTAGTCTGGTTAGCTACTTGTTAGAGCTGGCAGGGAGATGGCTAAGCCAATTATTTCAAGGGAGTGGCAAAGAAATTCACTGACTTGAATTCGAAGGTGGTATCCATCTTCTGGAAAAAGTCAGAATGTTCTTTGGGGGCGAGGGGAGAAAGAACACAAAATTTAATCAGATGATAACATTCCATCCCAAATCTATTTGGAAACGTCTGGCAAAGGAAGTACATTTTCAAATGTTAGCCAAAGAGATGGGGCTGGCAGGAGGACAGAGCACATTAAAGTGAGAAATGAAATTAAGTGCTCAAGGGAGAATTTATTAAAAACCTATTACTCTGAGATTTTTCATGCTTCTGTTTTCCTTCCCAAAACACTGAGTTACTAGAGATTAGCAAAGATGGGAAAGGACATCCTGAAAAAATGTACAAACTAATGTATGTATCTTATGTAAATTATACAAGATCACAGTCTGGTACCCCAAGGGCCAAGCACAGACCCAGCCAAACTGTGTTGTTTAGCAAACAAGTCTCTTACTAACTTCACCAGACAAAGACCTCAACAAAAATCCTACATCTTTACATACTGTCTACCTAAACATAGTCTTGAACAAGCAATCTGTGTTTTGGGGTTTCTCTAACCCTTGCAAATAATTACAAAATGTATGGTGCTAAACAACAGGTCAGCTGGTCACAGTTGTCAGGCAAATTGGTACATGGTGCTCTTGGGCATTTCTTTCTTTTTGCCCTGGACCTTGTCTCATGAGTCAAGATAGCAATCAACAACAGCTGCTCTGGGGGTCTTCCTGGTGGCTACATAGGAAAGCAACACCTATGGCTGAGCCTGCCATCTGCTGTAATCTGAATTTAAATATTCCAAAACATTTTAGGGCAAAATTTCTCATGTGTGCTGGGAAAAAAAAAAAAAACCTATCTCTTAGTTGAGCTCCTAGAAACAGCTCCTAGTACCTTTTAAAATGCAGCCCCTTTGCATGCATAGTTGCTTTTGGCATTTGGGACTGTGTCCAGCTGGATCCAAAAACTGACCTGCCAAGATCCCCTTATTTGTACAGGTATGGATCCCACACAGTTTGTAACACAAACTGCCCCACAAAAGAGCAGACACGGGAGGCAGGGCCTGAGCTGCTGAACCACCACAAGAAGCAGAGTGAGGAGCAGGGGCTCTGACAATCCACCCATCTGCATCCTCATGGAAAAGCATCCTCATGCATGGTGCTGCTGCTGCCATTCACAGGCCTTCCAGCAAATCCTCATTACACGTTCACAGCTGCAGCTGACCCCTGTTAGAATGTGTTTTATTAAATTAAAACATCAATCCCAGAAATAGATGTTTACTTAACAAACGTAAATGATTTGGGGATCTCATGCTGCAAGCCGTAAAATAAAATTAAACTGTGGCAAAGCTAAAGAAATTATGCCATAAAGAGAATGTAGTGGGAGGAACACAGAGACCTCTTGCCAAAAGGAAGCTGCTTATCACAGGCTTGGTACAGGTCAAAAGCTCTCAGGTATGCCACACCCAGACAAAAAAAAATCAGCAAGTGAAAGCAATTATCAAGCCACACTTCAACAGAATGTACTAAGGATATTTGAAAACATTAAAACGCCTAAATTTACAGACCTCAACTGTAGATTTCCTTTCCTACAGTTTTCTACATTTGTTTCTGTACAGAATTGGCTATATCATTTCTCATTATGAATTGTTTGGGGGGTTTTCTGAGGGAAACTGCATTCATTCCAGGATGTTGAAGTGAGAGTCAAATCCTTCCTACACTGCACCCACAGCTGTATTCCCTTTATGAGCAGTGCTGTGCTGCAAACTATTCTACAGAGGCTGGGGAAAAAAACCAAACAAATAACAACATAACAAATCACACCAGAAAACAGCACCAAAACAAAAAAAACCCTGCCAACAGAAATAAACCATGGGGGAAAAACTGCAAACTCTTCTTCACTTCTAGACCCACAGAGGGTTTTGGACAATGCTGTATGTTTTGTTCCACTTCAATGCCAACACGATGCAGCATTCAGGTTTTTAGCCTTCAGGAAGGCTCAATTGCAACAAACTAATTGGGAGTTTTTGCTCCTCTTCTTTCATGCCTGCAGGGAAGGCAGTGAATTGATATCAATCCCGTCCACTGCCTCCAAGATCTGCTGAAAACCCCAGTCCCAGCATCTCTTTGGAAAGCCATGTGAACAAGCTGCACAAAGTGCAGTTCACATGGTGTTAAGGACAGAAACATGATACCAAATTTCTTTTCCAAACCCAAACCTGTACCCTTCTCTTGACCCTGAGAGAGATGTTCTCTCCAACACAGTATCCCCAGCTGCTTGCTAACTCTTTGGAAGTGGCTGCATCCATCCTTTTTCCCCATCAAAATAAGATCTTTAAGTCCTTGGATGTTTATGTATCCATTTCATGGCTCCAGAAACTTGCTCCATTTCTCCAGGGTGTACCCAAGGAAAGGGATGCAGGCTCTCACAGGCAGGCAAGGGATGGAGGCAGCAGCACTGGGGTTCCACTGCCCTTCAACACAGGGGACTGGCAAGAGCTTCCCAGGAGCAAAAGAAAAAAAATCATCAGGCTCAGTGATGCAAAACCTCCATATGCAACAATACAAATTG
Source organism: Florisuga fusca (assembly GCA_038090715.1). Lineage (NCBI taxonomy): Eukaryota > Metazoa > Chordata > Aves > Apodiformes > Trochilidae > Florisuga > Florisuga fusca. The sequence goes on along the minus strand of JAAWXA010000046.1, from coordinate 123,671 downwards.
TAAGTCTACATATATTATAAAAAACAACTTGTTAATTAATTTTCTAAAAAAAATATGCTTTTCCAGGGCTTTTCCAGGGTCTGGCATTACTGAAGCTTCACTCCTACAATAGGCATTGGCTGCTGTGCCAGGGAAGGCAGAACACACTCTGTTTGCACACAAGGGCCCATCTGTTCCATCTCTCACAACTGGATCCAAGAGCTCCGCTGTTTTTATTTGTATTGCCATACCCACAGGAATGTCTTATCCTATGCCACGGACAAACATGTCTGAAAAAGGACACTGCCATCATCATTACTCAATGGTCTTTATGCATTCCCTCCCTGGAGCTGAGCTCTGCCAGCCACCAGGCACTGAGGAGAGAAACTCAGGCATTTCTCACCAGGTTCAGCCTGGTTTGTCCACTGCCATCCACGAGCAGCAACCAGTAATGGAAGAGCTTTAACTTGCAAAGCGTAAGGCTTAATCCTTGTACTTTATAACCCCACCACAGAGCAGGATAACTGAACTAGAAGATAGGGAGAAGCAGAGAGCCTGCTGGCCCAAAGCAAATGTTCTGATGTGGGGTGATGTGGCTGTGTACCACGGATTAAATCACACCCTAGGAGACATGTCCCCAGTGCCTCAGCTGACAGTGTTCCCTAACATTCCTGCTACCTTTGATTTCAGATTAATGTTATGGGTACTGTGAGAGAGGGTTACTGCCACTTTAGGACACCAAAGACCTTTCAAATGGCTCGCCAGCCCTCTGAAACCATTATTCATCACATGCTGCCTTCAGCAAAGGCAAGAGGCTACAGTACTAAAAACCAGTATTTAATTTAGCCATTATTTGAAGACAGATATATAACAAACAATAAAACAACTTTGATTTTGTACTTCCTTTTTGGGTCACCCAGTTTGTACCAATTCCCCAGTCCTGTTTTTCAGGCCAGCCTTTCCCAAAGTTAATCCTGATGTGAGCTGCTCACTTCCTACCTCTCCCTTCTCAGCAGACCTGGTGAGTATAAAACATCACATTTAGGTAACTGTTTTTATTTGGATAATATCCTGCTGCCTTTCACAACCCCTCTTTTATGACCATGCCAGTGAGCCTGAGTAAGCTTTTGGACTCTTTCCTGGAGCAGAGCGGACACTGCTGGTATAACCATGTTTTGATTGCAAAGGTTTTCACATGCACCCACCAGGGTGCATCACTTCTGCAGGGTGCATCCTGGCTCTACAAAGCTGCCCTGCAGTGTCCCTGGGCAGCAGGACTGACCACTTTCCCCACTGTGTTTTTAGTCACCATGAGATTCAAATCAGATTTAGGAGCAGGCAAAAGGTATAACCTGTGACCAGCACTCGTTATCTCTACATCTTCAACCACTGATCCTGCCACAGCTTGGGCTACAACTGGTTCACACCCACCCAAGGCAAAGGGAACAACCCAGGGCTCAGGGTGCAAACCTGGACCAGAACACAGCAGCTTGAGGCTGAAAATTGTTTGGGTTCCAAGTAAATTATCCTAAATAGGAAAAAATAAGTAAACCAGGACCCTTCACCTAGGAGAAGGTGAGAAAGAAAGAAGATTGATGAGCTCACAGGATAGAAGTCAGTAATTCTGACTGAGAAAAAGCAAGATCCAGTTCCTCACTGCACCTGGGAAGTGACCAGGTACAAAGTTTACAATTTGCTAAAAGACAAAAGCTGTCCCATGGCCTTTCCCCAAAGCCGTGTTACCCTGTGCTGCTGGAAGAGGTTGTCCCTTGGCTTGGCCCAGGTACACTCTCACACAACCACAGGACTGTCGAGGGGGACAAGCCCTTGTTGGCCACTGGATGTGTGATTGTCACTGATCTCCACCCTTCCATTGCTGCCACAACCAATTTTTCTCATCCACGTTGCCCAGCTCAGTTGTGGGAATAAGCTCTTCCAAAAAACCCCAAATGTTCTTTGCAAAGGGTTTCCATTGGAACAAAGCGTTTGATTCAAGTGTCTTTACAAATATTCTTCTTCTTCTTCATATCATGCAGGAAAGAGTCAGTCTCTCACCAGACCCACAGAAGAACTAAGAGGCCACTCAGAGTCCTTGCACAGCAGAGCACAGGGGGAAAAAATGAAGGATAACATGACCAGGTGGTATTTAGAGAAGTGGAACAGCATCTCCCCATCGCTCTGTCAGCTCTGATTTGACACACTTTCCTCCCTGCAATGGGTCAGCAAACTTCTATTTTATATATCTTGCTTAAAACATAAAAGTTTAAAGTCAGTCCTCAAGACTTCTCAGATTTGCTATTCTCAGTGAAGAATGGAAGTTAAGAGGAGCTGAGCTTTGACTCACAGAGAAAGAAAATGTTATTAAAAAAGCAACAGGGGACAATAATTGCATAAAGTTGTTTCAGGAGCATTAATGCCCTGGGGTGGCTCTGAGCAGTCTTTTCGTACCTACTCATCAGTTCTCACTTTTTAACTTAGCTCATAGATCCTGCCAAGTTCCCAGTGGGCTTTGCAAACTTAACATATGGCTCAAGTGAAATGCAACTACCCACAGATAGGAAATTTTCATCTCGTTGCATTCAGGTATTGGAAGAAAGAAAGATTTCAGGCAGACAAACACACAGATGGTGCTCTTACAAAATATTTATTACTCTGCAGGGTGAGCAAAGAATAGTTGTTAGTACCTTCTCTGAATAAATGTACAAATCTTAATCTCTACATAAACTTTAAAGGAAAAGACCATCCTGGAGACAGGGCAATGAGCTGTCATTGTGGGTGTTTGTGTTGCTTACTCCAGCCCCATGGGCAGCACTTGGCCTTCCAGATACGATGCTATTTTGCAAAGATAGATCCCCTAAGATGGTACCAGACCTGAATCAGACACACATTATTAGTAGTAAGGGAGAAAAAGGCTACAAATTAGTTTGAAAAAAGGCCACAAACCATATAACTCATCCAGCCAGTATTTATTTGTTTGCACTCACTCACTCCATGTGTCTCCCAGCCAGTGAACTAGGAGTGTGTAAGAAGAAAAGCAAATGCACCTCATCACCCATCCACTGCTCCAACCCATCTAGTGGAGATCTCCAGATCTGCTGCACCATTCAGCAATTTTCTGAGGATGTTCCCAAACATCCTATGCTCTAAAACACAACCCTCAAGAGCCCACAGGCAAGGCATGCTGATCCTTCTCATTTAAGTGAAACTATGAAGATTTTCTACAAAGGTTAAACTGTGGTTGCCATTTCCCCAAAGCCCTCTCAGAACCTTGTCACCTACCAAATGCTTTTACACTGAGAGTACAGCTCCACCTCGGTTGCAACACAAACACAAATCTTTATAATAGAAAGAAGCCTCTTGAAGGACAACAGCATTTGTTCAGCTCCAGCTCTTCAGCCCTCTGTCAGGCAAGTGTCAGGAGAGTGCTCAGCCAAGGGAGCACTGTTGCAGATGCTTTAAAATTGTATAAATAAATAAGGATCCCATTTTCCACTCCACTCACTCTCCCCCTCCCTTTAAGTAGGTCACTCTGCTCACTATGGAAATCAGCTCATCTTCAAAGCAGGTTTGCTCATCTCCTTTCCTATCTCTTTAATATTAGAAATGTACAAAGCACTGTAAGAGCAAAGGCTAATTTCAGACTAATTTGATTTATTCTCCTCATGGATATAAACATGAAACTGTATTTAGTTGTCAAAAAAACCCCTGAAACATGAAAAATTAATGAAAGCTTGCAAAGTATCTGCCATGTAGTTAGTTCTGAACTTGGTACATAGGTACAATTCCAAGACCCTGGCAGACAACACAGTGCAAATGAAATGCAAAAAGGGGTTTGTGACCTGGGAAGGTGGGGGAAAGAGGAGGGGGAAAGAGGAGCGGGAAAGAATGAGGAAGCAATCTCCTGAATTACACTGTAAAAGCTCAAGGGACAGCTCACACCAATTTCAGCCCAAAATTTAGGCCCTACCTTTTTATTTCTTTGACCTGATCTAAACCTTTCCACTTCATACTGCCAACTAATAAAGACCAGAAGCCAAGCCTGACCCTGGCCCTGCTAAAGTCCCTGGGAACAACACAGTGCACATGTGGAATGATGACAACAAGGTCCTGGGGCTCTTCCTAGCCCACCCACACAAGGGGATGGAGGCAGCAGCCACTCAGCAGCAGAGCTGACCAACCAAGGCTAAAGGGTTTGAAACATTCCTGGCATGTCGAGCCATGCCCATGCAGACACACAGAAAATGTCCATGGCCACTGAACCCAGCAGCTCCTCATCTCAACCTAGAGCAGAACACACAAGGACCCACCCTGGGGGGAGCTGAGACCCCCCCTGGGGACTGCAGGGACTGCTGAGCTGCTGCTCACCTCCTTTCAGGAAGCTCTGGGCATCTGGTAAAATGGAGCATGCGAACTGCAAAAAATGCAACCTAAGACATGAAAAGAAATTCCAGTGCTCACCAAAGGCAAATACTGAAAAGTTTTATCTAACAACATCCAAAAAAATTAGTCCAAGAAAACGAACTATACGAACTCGTTATTACTTGAATGACCCTATCAGCAATTTGGCTTTTTCTAATTAAAAAAAAAAAAAAAAAAAATCAGCATTTTATAATTCAAGTATAAAGGAATTTCCTAAGCCTGGAAAAGCATTTGCCTTATGCACCTCTGAACATAACAGTGTGGCAGAAGACACACAGCATGCTCAGCAAAGTTCTCCTAACTTACAGTTGTGCAACTTCAGCCTGTTCTTTTGCTCCATTGATCCAGTCAGAAGACTTGCAGAATCAGCTTTTTTTTTTTTTTTTTTTTTTTTTTTTTCCCCCCAACTTCTTTTTTTCCCAAGGCTCGGCATGGAGGTTTGAGAAATGCAAAGGAAGAAGCAGCCAAAAAAGGAAAAATATCTTCTGTATCTTCCTTTTTTTTAATCTTCTGGAAGAAAGAGTGAGAGAGGCTGTAGGTCTGGCGCCACCTCTAACAGCATCTGCCTGCTTGATGTAAGTGTGTTGCCCCACCAGATCTATGCAGGAGGAGCCAATGTTGGTTTGCAATGGTTACCACAAGGGACCTGCATTCCACTGTACCCCTGGTACCACAGTCTCTGCTTCCAAGTCGGAAGGAATTATTTCCCATGATGTGAAGTGTAAAGATGATACTCAAAGCTTCCACTCCCATCCAAAGCTTCCTTAGGAGTTTAAAGATTTGGTTCCAAACTTGAGTACTGTCCACTGAACCTAACCCTAGGACACTGACCTGGGACACATTCATAAGCTGTGTTTACTGTCAGGACACACCTGCCATAGACTGAGGTTTTAAAAAAGACACAAAACATAATTGCAATGGGCCTCCAGACTTCTGAATTTAGAAAGCACATTATTAATATTAATAAGTATCATTTTATAGTAGGAAAAAATACAGAAAGTAGACAGCACTGTGCCTTAAGGCCTGGAATCAACTGGGATTTTTGGCAGCAAAAGCTGGAGAAGACAGTAGCAGCTGTCAAGTCACAGCTGGAGTTGCCTCTAGTGAAGGTGACTGCAAAATGGGATTAAGAAAAAAGAAAAAGAGAAAAAAACACCCAACAGGTAAAATTCAAAGTGAAATAAAATGCAAGGACAGACAACTGAGTTAACAGGCTTCCCTTGCTTGCAGAGCATCTGAATTGTTCTGAGTTGCTTATTTCTGTTTTTCCTCCAACTGCAGCCCTTGCTTCCTAACTTAAACACTTCGCAAGTTCTTTTTGTTTACCCCCTTTCTTGCATTCTCAGCTCTCTGTTTGCAGGGAGGTCCATCGGACTATAAAGTCAATGGTCTCAATAACATCTGTGGGGCCTTAAACCAGCTCACATGGTCCCATCAACACTGCACCAAAATGGACCATGAAAAAAAAACCCTGCTGTTTTCTTCCCCACAAGCTTCTGCCCAGACTCCCACCTTTCAGTCACATTTTTCCTATTAAATTTTTTTTGGAAAATCCTAAGAATTTAAGAAGAAGAAAAAAAAAGACAAACAGAGCAAGAACTCCCAAATCAAAAAGTGCTCCACACCAGCCACCCCTGGGTGATGCCCTTGCTAACTTAGCATGAATTTAAATCACAAACCAATGTTTTAAGTCTTTGTGTTCTTCACTGATGTTCCTATGTCACATCCAGCTATTCTGCTTCCACTGGGGACCTCTGTATCAAAAACCTCCTTATAAAGACCAATATAGGGCCAGCACTTGATGCCAACCTGAAAAAATAAATAAATCACTGATACTAGTCAGTTCTCAGACTTAAAAACTAAGTCATCAGCAGTTAGCTTGAATCTAGGACAGCTGCAGCATTTAAAATACATACTACAAATGAGAACTACTTAGGCACATCATAATTAGTAAATAGCAAATATTAGGAGTTATGGGAAAAGAGATCGTTAAAAGAGATTTTAATAGCCCACATTTCATACATTCAGTTGTGAAAATCCAGTCAGCACACACTTGGAGCATTAAGCCTGCATTAAGGAACAAGATGCTTCATTTCTGCAGTTGTAAAAACAAAGGTTAAATATCTGCTTTAACACAAACCCCATTAATTTTTCCACAGTGGCTGTACTGTTTTGCTTTACACTGCTAACAACACCTGCCCTAGCTTTATACCCACACATCTTCCAAACATTCTACAAGGCTACTAGCACTTGAATCAACAAACCAGAAAAAAAAAAAAAAAGGCGCCATGGCAATGAGGTTTCTGGAAGTAACCTATCTTTTTAGTTACCCCTCATTTCTATAAAATACCAAGTGTAAAGTAACACTTTTCTGTAGACAGACAGTTTTTTACTACTTGTAACACAATCACCAAGCAACTGTGCTGCATCCAAACATTCCTGTAAGCACCAGAGATGTTCCCAGGATGCCCACTCTCTGACTGGATGCCTTGTTCCATGCCACCTCTCCTCCCCAGATTCTATGCCAGCCTCATTATCTCCCCTCTTGCCTGCTCCTGGGGTTTCCCAGCACCACTTTTTTGGAGCTGCCTGTTCAGTCCCTCCACTCTTTTTCCTCTGTACCAGCTTTTGTCCACCTGTGGCAGCAATGGTTCGTGTTTTTCTCATAAATGACTACCAAAAATATCTGGACCAGTTTGCTGGGATAGAAGATAAATATGGTCTTGACCATATCTGACCATTTCAGCCTCACTGGAAAAATTCTAAACCAATTAAAGCAGTTTCTCACAATGGGAAAGGCTGCATGGGATCAGAGTCTGATGGCACCAGAGACACCTACACCTGGGTGTGCAGCTTTGGAGGAAATTAGGTTTTTTGGCTATTCAGGTCCAAGAACTGTAATTGGAGCTGGGTATTTTGGGATACAGAGTTCTGGCGATCCCAATCAGACCTGGTCATTCAAGTAATTACAGGATTTTCCAAACAGCTGCACAATTACGCTGGATGTCTCAAATTAGGATGAGATGTCCAAGTTTTATTCTTTTCCATTCACTGGCTCTTCACTTGTTGAAGCCTGGCAGTTGGTTTTAATTTGCAAGGTCTGATGCTGTTCAGCAGGATCAAACAGGCAGCACCAGTAGGGAGGAAAAGTTGTGGGAAGAACACAGCATTCATTAGTATCTAGAAGTTGAGCAACTTCCTGAGAAAAGACTGACAAAAATGTAAAATCCCATTTTACTGTCTAAACCCTTTTATGTCTGTGCAGAGCAGCTATTAAACTCCCCCAGAAAGTCATTTATTGATTCAGTGCTTGATCCAAAGACAAGTGAAGTCAATATGCCCTGACCTCAGTAACACCTTCCCTGTAAGGCATCATGAAATCTGGTAACTACCTTTAGACACTTCTGACAGGGGCAGATTTCTAAAGGAAAGCTCTCTGCATGCCCATAAATCATCTGCATGATCCAGCTGTCATACTGTCATACATTCCACAAACACTGATTAAACTACACCATGTCTGAACCATCCTCCTTTCACATCAGAGAAAGCAGCTCTGGCATCCCCAGCCCACCAGCTTAATTATTCATTTATTTCTCCAGATATTTTGTTTGTTTCTGAGCTCCACCTGCAGAGCTTGAAAACCAGCTCTGTCCCCCTGGACATTGCAGGTGGTCAATCAAATCAGCTTCATCCAAAGAGTACCTGACCCCCACCAGCATCTGCTCCTCCAAACTCAGGTTTCTGGTCCCTGACCTTCCCACAACCAGGGTCCCACCATGTGTCACTTTATGAACTGATGCATGGTGGATATCTTCTGAATTTTGAACCACATGTTAAAGTTGTCTCTCATAGTTCTGAGGGGCAAGCAAAGCTTCTGGGGGCAGATACCCTGACGAAGGCCAGAGACAAAAAGAACCTGCTGCCTGCCTTCTCTCCAGCCCTCAAAGCCCGTGGAGACCCTTCAGCTGCAGGACTTGTCTTCAGCAGATAACTCCTGGAAGAAACATCACCCTTACCTTCTGCTTTCACTGATACTGCAGTACTGCCCCTCCAGCTCCACTTATCCTTCCTGCTCTCTCATTTTATTTTCTCACACATCTCCCCCTTTAACCTAGTCAACATATAATTAATATAGATTAAAACCAACATTAGTTTTAAATACAAAAACTACAGGTAATTAACACAACATTAGATCTAGCTCTTCTCCCATCTGCATCCTTCTGTTGCTTTATTTATCTCAGTAAATGATAAGTAAATAGTCTGGGAACAGCTTATTTCTTACTGTTTTATAGCACCAAATCTAAGGGACATGAATCAGCCAGAGCCACAGGAGAGGATCACAATCTAAGTGAGTGGTAATCACTGCATTAAGGCTATATTCCAGTTGTTATGGTGAGGAATAAGTAAGGAGTCAAACATCCCTCCTTTCTTGCTTTTTCTGTCCCTACTTCCTTGATACCAGTTCCAAGTAATTGCAAATCACTTAAACACATCTCCAACTTTTTCCCTGTTCTACCATTTCGCTCTTCATCCCCTTCTGTCCTTGAGACATTCATCCAAGTAATGCATACGGGATCTTGAACTTGTCACTCGTATATATTTTCTAATATTTTTCTTAGTGATTTGTTCAACATTACATAAAATATTGAAGGAAAAACTGAGCCCTAAGCCCGTCCTGCCGAATGCCTGGTGCCCTTAATGGTGACACTGGTCCCTCCTGATTCATGAATAATAACTGAAATTCCACTTTGTGGTGTCTACACTTGGCAAAGGGCAAAGCACAACATGGTCCCATCCTTCACTACAGGTTTAGACAAGTTTGTAATGGCTATAGCTATTATTATTGTCTAGTCAGAGCAAATGCGAAAAACTGGGAAAAAATCTGGCAGAATAGGGGTTTTAAGTTCCAACCAATTTCAAGTGTTCAATGTTCCAGGTCACTTCACTAGAGATGCTACACACTAAAAAAAGAAAGGTCAACAAAAATTATTTTAAACCAAATAACCGAGTATAAACAAGCATTAAAATATCATTGAGTGGCTTTTCACCTTTTTTTTTCCTTCTCCTTTGCATTGTGTTTTAGAGTATCATCAAGAAATTGTTTTGGACGAATTCATAGCAATTTGGCAGAAACTTGAGTGCTCTCATGATTTAATTTGAAGCGTCATGTAGGCAAAGACCCAGAAAGAAATTCTAATTAATTCATTTTAAAATTAACCTCCTCACTTTTATCTTGAAGCTCTGAGAACATGCACAAGCATAGCAGCCTATGACACTGCCTGAAATACTATACAAGCAAATGAAGATTAAAAGAAAGTTTAAATAAATTCTGACAGCCATCAGGTAAGAGACATTGCTTGCCTCTTGTGCTCTCAACAGCTTGAGGAAACACCCAAAATAACTCAACTGAGGCACTGCCGGTGTCTGTGAATCCACTGCTGATTCTTCTCTTCCATTGTGGTTTTTTTGCACTTTCTGTATCTCAGCAGCACTCAGACATGCAAGGAAAAGCAAACTGGATTTCCATTGCCCACAAACACAGAAAGTGTTAGAAAGAATAGAGTGGAGAAAAGGAAATTATGTCCTGTTTGGTGCTGGGGAATGGGGTCAGGGAGACTACAGGTGCTCAGGGCTCTCCAGGCAGCACACCCCAAAGACAGCTCTCCCTCTTTCCCACCCAAAATCTTTCCTCCCTGATGTGCCAGCGCTGAGCACTCACACCTCAAACCATGGCAAGGAACACTAAACATTTCCCCTTGCACATACACTGAGCACATTCAAAGGCAGAGGGACCAAGGATTCCCCTTCCTTCCTCAGTATCCAACGCTACCACCTCCCACAGAGGGTTTTACTGCCCTGAAATTAAGCAATCAGGTGCAACAAGGCGTTCCAGCTGCACAGTAAAAAGTGGTGATTTACCTCCTATGACACAGCCCTGGCCTATAAGAGATCTTTCATTTTCCCTGTCAGCAGGAAGAGTGGCACTCCCACTCAACAGCCTGGGTTGGAGAACCTCTGGAGATCCCTATTTTTAAAAAATCTGTTTACCCAGAGGAATCATCTTAGCCCCATATTACAGATGCTGTGAAGCTGTGGATATTTCCTATTCCAAGAGTGAACAAGTTCTGTAACGTGGCAGATGGCATTCAGCATCACTGCCTGTGGGGAGCTGCATGTGCCAGAGAGACTCAGGGAAGCAAATCCTGGGGAGGGCAGAGGAACTGGGACTCATTACACAGCGAGCAGCACCTAAGCACAGATGAGCAAGTTTCCAAAAAGGAAAGCAAACAGTAATTTTTTTATTATCCAGTTCATTCCTAATTTTAGAGAACTGTCTTTTTTTTTTTTTTCCAAGAAACTTTGCATCTCCCCCCTGACACAAGCATCCATGCCCTCAGACCACATCAGATGCGTGGTGTGTGACTGCTCAGCAGAGCACTCTGCCTGCACATCATGTTTTATGTAGGGCTCTCATTGCATCATTACCATGTTATTTTTAGATAACCATCAGTAAATGTCAGATTGGGGGTCAATAGCTATTAGCTTTATAGGCAGAACTAGCTATGCTTATTGCTATGAGATATTAAGCATTCGACAAATTCTTAAAGAAATTCAACGACAGGGATTAGAGGTTAGAAAATACAGCTGCCAGTACTCCCCAGACTGTTTGGGAAAAATAATATTGTACCACTAGGATCCATTACTGAAGCTGAAACACTGCTGTTGACTCACAGTAGGGTCAATACTACTCATATTCCATTTGAACAGTCCTTTGCAGCCTTCGGTAATGACATCTTATTCAAGATCAGTCTCCCTTTTAGGTTTAATATTTCAACATGCAGAATTGTCCTCACTTACCCCAGGATTCGGGCATAGCTGTAGGAGATGGCAGTCTGCCAGCCTGCGACAACATCTGGACCAGATTGTTCAGTTTTACATAAAGAGTAGTGGCATAAATCACAAAATGAGTAAAGCCTTTTTAATTACTTGAGAAGGCTCATTTCTAGTTTCTTTTCTGCTCTGCCTTATCTACCTCTGAGGTAGATTTGCTCACAGGTTGCATACAGCTTTTCCTGTTTAGAAACGCAAGTGCCTTCTGCCAGGAGAGAAGGAATGAGAGAAGATGGTGGCCAAGAACAGACCAAAAGGACTCCCCAAAAATCCAAGCATGTTGACAGCCTATGCCTAAAGCCAGCTTTGTCTGTCTGTCCTCCCTGATCAAAGCAGATCTCCAAGAAGGAAAGTGTGGGGTTGTTGTCCCAGCACTATCTGCTGCCATCCAGAGGGCCTCAGGGGATCCAAGATGCAGCAGGAGCTCAGCAAATGTGATAAAGCACTGAAGGCAGAAGTGTGCCCTCCTGAAGTGGCAGCTGGATGCCAGGCAGGGTGCCTTCAGGCACTGAAATGTCATTAGATGCCCATGTTTTGCCAAATGCACCCAATTCCATACATCTTTTACTAAGGAAACAATAGTACACCATTGCTCCAAACTGAGGCTTGGAGATATACTGCAATCCACATCATCACAGCACTTGTTTAATTTTAATCCTTAGAAAAACATTCTTAAAAGCTGCATAACTAACTTGGCAGTGTAAATCTACCAAACCTTCCTAAGTTTTACCATCGAGATAAGGTTCTGTTTCTCTATTCAAGCAAAGGTGAATATGCAAGAATAAAATACCAAGGTTGTCACTATTTTCTAGTCATTGCTGCTGCATGTCATGAATCCCGTGTTGTCTCTGCATGATAAATGTGTTAGAGGCTTATTACTCATTCATTGCCAAGGACAGTGAATATTCTGATGATGATGCCAAACAACTATCGAAAACAAAAATTATCTATCCCTTCCTACTCAGCCGGGTTGTAAACTAAATGTCACGTTAATGACTGAGCTTCCAGATACTTCCTAAATGTCTATCCGAAGCCTCATCTTTCAACACTATTACTTCCCTCAGAACTACTCCTTTTATTTGTTCCTTGTTTAGTATTAGACTCGATTTCTATGAGCCTTATCATAATTTACAGGCAGCAGCTCCTCAGTGGCTTGAGCCCTTGCAGACCACTCTCCTGCAGTCAATCAGTTCAGGCTGAGAACTTCTACAGGCATGTACTGGATCTGGATAATTTGCATTATTCTTAATGGGTAATATGGCAACCCAGTCTGTTCAATATCTTATAATAGATATTGAAGCTGCAATTTGTATAAAGTAGTCATAAAGAATAATAAAGTTAGTTTCTACTTCAGAAACACCATGGCAAAGAGACAGACAGGGAAACAACATCTCAGATGTAACAGAGTAGTTACATCTTCATAACATCTCACTTTATCTCCACATCACCATTTCTTCTATCAAAGGATTTCACACAGTGAGACTGTGCTCATACAAAGAGTCATTTTATTTTATTTTATTTCACTTCATTTCATTAACATGACTAAAGTTTGGGCCCTTCTCCCTACACACAGCTCTCAATTCTTTACATTTAGTGGTTTATCTTAATCAGAGAATTTCTTAGCAATTTAGTTAATATATTACCTGTTAAAATCTGAATATTGCTAGTCTGTGGGTGTAACACTATTACATATTGCTAAATGGCTGATAGAACTGCTTTTAATCTGCCTTATTTACATATAGAATTTTAATACTCAGTAGTTAGCTTAGTTTGCTATGTACTTTGAGGATGATAAGTGCTATAGAAGATAAGCATTATCTTATCCTTACGGGAAGCAAAATCCACAATCTCTAAAGTGTTTTACATTCATTAAGTGCCACTTTACAAGAGGGATGGCAAGACCATGCAAAAGGCTGTGCTTAAGTCTCAGCCTCATTGTCCATGTGCAGCCCTCACAAACTTCATTTCCTAATTGGATAAGCAGAGGAGCCTACAAATCTGTATGCAGGGAGTTTGCTGGCATGTACTTGCCCATATCTCAGCATGTGCAAATAATTCTATGCGCAAAAGCACAGGTGCAAGCTCATTTAAAAAAAAAACAAAAAACAAAAAATGAATGCAGGCTTATTTAATCACCAGGGAATTCTAAAGTTCGTCTTCAACTTTTAATATTTAGTAAAGCAGCAGTTCACTCTTTGTGTACTTTAATGTGAAGGGGAAAACCCTCTGTGCTTACTCATGTTCTGGCCAGCTTCAGTAGTTTTTCATCACTGGTCTCTCATTTACAACAATTTGCATTTACCTTTTATTCTCCCCTGATCTTATACTTTGTTAGTTGTGAGCTTTACAGAATCACCAGTTTCTCCAGTGAATAAGACCTCTAAGATCACTGCATCCAAGGGTCAACACCCCCCCTTCAAAAAAAATGCATGTACCACTATCTATGTCACCCATCACAGAATGTCCTGAAGTACCTCATCTACAGAGTTTTAAATACCTCCAGAGATGGGGACTCCACCACCTCCCTGGGCAGCCTGTTCCAATGCCTTTACTCTCAGTAAAGAATTTCTTCCTCAACCTCCCCTAGTTAAACTTCAGGCCATTTCGTTTCGTCCTATCACTATTCACTTGAGAGAAGAGCCCAGCACCCACCTCCCTACAACCTTTTTTCAGGGAGTTGTAGAGAGCAAGAACGTCTCCTCTCAACCTCCTCATCTCCAAACTAAACATTCCCAGTTCCCTCAGCCTCTCCTCACAAGGCTTTTTCTCCAGACCCTACACCAGCTTGGTTGCCCTTCTCTGAACTCACTCCAGCCCCTCTTGTAGTGACAGGCCCAGAGTTGAACACAGCACTGGTCACTGGTGTGACCTCACCAGTTCCAAGTACAGGGGCACCATCACTTCCTTACTCCTCCTGGTCACACTACTCCTGATACAATCCAAGGATGCTTCCTTGGCCACCTGGGCACGCTGCTAGCTCACATTCACCCACGCATCAGCCAACACCCCCAGCTCCTTTTCTGACTGGCAGCTTTCCTGCAGCTCCTCCCCAAATCTGTAATATTTCACGTAGTTGTTGTGACCAAAGTGCAGTACCCAGCACTTGGCCTTACTAAACCTCATTTTATTGACCTTGACCCATCAGTCCAGCTTGTCCAGGTCCCTTTGCAAGAGCCTTCTTACCCTCAAGCAGATCAACACTCCTACCCAACCTGGTGTCATCTGCAGACTTATTAAGGAAGCCCTCAATCTCCTCATCTACATCATTAATGAAGAAATTGAACAGGGCTGGCCTCAGAACTGAGTTTCCAAATAAAATTTAAACAAAGAGCTCAGGAAAAGTCAGCAGCGCCCTTTCACAGCATTTTCTATCTTATTTAGCTTGAAGTAAAAAAAATTCATTTTCCCACTACTCAAAGATATCACATCATTCCTGTCCTGTTGGCTTCCAGGCAGCTGCGTACTTACTGGATTCTGGTGTTGTTCATGAAGCAAAAAGCACTACAGAGGGAGTTAATAATCTGCATGCTCCTTGGAGATTTTGAAAGAAGACTCCACACTTCTGCTGAAAACGGAGGTGTTTACCCCAGCACATCTGGGAGGGAGCCAGTTGGAAGGTTCCTTAGTTCATCAGTGACCAACAGAACTGATCTGTTTATATCCAGGTTTGAGGTGTTCACCTACGGTAGATACGGATGATGGCTTCCCCACACACAAACCTGCACTTCTTATTCTCAAACTAGCAGCTCTATTTAATTACTAAATTAGTACTAAATTAGTTATATATTGACTTAAACAGCTTCTGGTAAACAGGAATTGCTCACTTCTGGTCAGGATCAGACTCAGAAGGCCAGGGACAAAAACCAACACACAACATCAGATCCAGGCTTTCCTCCTATCTAGGGTGAATACTCAGCACTGGTGCAGCCCCAGCACTCTGCACACATAAGGAAACCTGCTTATGGATCTTACACATCCCACCAGCCTCTCAGCATTTCTCTGCCTTGGTCAGGCATGGCTGGAGGCACACACCAGCATTATGCTCTCTCCTTTTGAGGTGGGGGCTAAATGCATACTGCACTACCCCAAATGTTTCCCCTTCCCACACCCAGAGCAGGATCAAGCAGAATTTCAAGAGGACAAGGGGAGGTGGAAGAGAGTAATGGATAAGCTCAAGAAAGCAAAAACACAGCCAGACAGAACCTACCTGGGCAATTCCCCCAAGGCTGTTTCTTGTAGGAGGGGAGATGAGCAACTTCTCACCAGGCAACAGAAGTGGAACCCATCCCATTGAGAGGGATTGCATGATGAGCAAAGTCTTTGTACGTGGTTTCATGTGGCAAACAGCAGCTTTCCTCAGGTCACATCACTCATCCTCTGTGCCCCTTGTCCTGGTTTGGGCCAGGATAAAGGTGATTTTCTTGTACTTTTGCTTTCAGCTCAGTCTCTTGTAAGTAGTTGCACTTGCTGAAATTAACAGCAAGTTTCTCAGTCAGTGTCTGCTTCTAGGACTGATCACACTGGATGTTTATAGTTACTGCTAGAGACTGGTGTGCAGAGCCAAGGACACTGCTCAGCTCTGAGGAACATTTTACCCTGCAGAAAGAGTAAAGAGGTCCCACCTGAACCCCTCCTCTGGGGAGGAACAGACAAGATAGATGCCAGAACTGACCAAACAGAGTATTCCATCCCATACACGTCATACTCAGCATAAATTTGAGGGATCACAAGGGTCAAACCCCTTTTTCCTGCCCTTCCTGCTTCCCCTTCTTCGCCTGTGCTTGTTTGCTTCGGCATCCAGGGAGGATTCCATCCATCCCTCTCCCTGTGCTCTGATCCATGCCAGCCTGAATCTGTGTGTTCCTGCCTCCAGCTCCTGACTGCTGCTGACTCCAGGAGTCCAGCCTGGACTTTCCCAGGGCTGCCCTGCAGCCTCAGTGGTGACGTGAGAGTTACTGGGGAAAAGGGAGGAGAGGAATGTGGGATCAATTTTCCTGTATATTTGTATGTATTTAGTAATTTTTCTTATTTATCATTACTGTTTCATTAAAGTTGTGTAGTTTAGTTTCCAACCCATAGGACTCTCTCCCTTATTCTCTCTCCTTTCTTTATCAGGGAGGAGAGGGGAATTAATAGAGAGCATCTGGCATTCTGTTTAACTGCCAGGCCAGTGTTAAACTGTGACACCCGTTGATGTTAAAAACTTGGCCCACCCTTGCTGTCTTTAAATGTGTGATTTCTCAAATCCCTCTAGAGGGAGAGGGTTACATAAATCAAACGGTCTGCCCAGCACTGCCCAGGAAGCCCATGGCTGTAGCTGAATGTTCTCTTCCAAGTCTTTATTCACTCCAGCTCTTCATTAGCTAAGTAGTTTGTCACATGAGCTCAGAAGTCCTCTCTTTGTAAACACAGACCCAACTCAAAAGTTCGTTTGTGTGACTCTCCATAAAGCCGGAGATAATCTGGACCACAATTTTTACTTACGTAAATGTCAGCACACAAAAAATTAGGTTTGGAACAAAAAGACAAGTTGTACTTAATACCCAGAGTAAAACACACACGTTCCTTCCAGGCCTTCATTAGCTTTCTATGAACATCTGCTGAACAAGAAAATTCCATCCATAAAAGTGACTACAGAAATAAAAAATCCTCTGAACTCCCAGGTAAGTGTGCGCACGTACAAAAAGCTCCATTTCAAAGGGCACCCTCATACTTCTTTGCACCTCTGGGAGCCATCCAATAGAAGATCAGCAAAAAGCAACAGAAAGGAAAAAGTAAAACCCTCAAGATTTGTGCAACGAACTCAGAAGCAATAGCAAACATTTAGAAAGATCACACCTACAGTTCTTGAAAAGTTTTAAGCCAAAAGACCACCAAATAGACAAATCTGGACAAACACAAGTCTTCTCCTGGTTACTTTATGAATTACAAAGAGGAAAACACTAAACAAGGCCACCATTTGCTGTGATGACGCCCCAGTCCCATACAGCATCCTCAAAGTTCTCTTTCAACTACCATCTGAAACCAATGTCCCAGGGCTGATATGTTGTAACTTCGTGGAACTGCAACCCCCCATAACAGTAGCTGGAAAACATTGAGACCAGAAAGGTACATCACCTGCAATGTGACAAGCAGTTGTAGGATGCAGATTAAGTCATAACTGGGACAGCTGTTCATGCAGAAAGAGAACAAAGAGGGGGTCGAGTGCTATTTCCAAAATGGTGTGGCAGAGAAATGTCATTTAAAAAGAACAATTGTGTAAAATGCTTCCTTCAACAGACCTGTGGCAGTGCTGTTTAGCTTGTTTTTATGGCCAACATTTACAGAAACAAATATACCTACATACAAAATAATGGCTGCCATACCAGAACGAGCTGTTATTTCCAATATGCTTTACACTACATGTTTTTTTCCTTTTTTTTTTTTAAAAAAAAAAAAAAAAAGCACAGCAATGGTATGATCAGATTGTTCATTTGATCTTTACAGAATGAAGGTTTTTTTAAGAGATTCAGGTTTTTTTTCAACTCCCACTGAAATCCAGCCAAGTTCTATAATGCAGAAAAAAGTCATAGCTGATTGCATCCAAACTGTGTTTTAATTTCTCTCTTTGGCCAAATGCTTCCCAATGCTCCTGGAGGCGCAGACTTCCCACATGCCACACTAAAGGATACCATATTCTACCATTTTTTACACAGGTCAGTTTTAAAACAAAATCCAACCTTACACAACAGAAAGAGAATTCTCTCAGTGGATGTTTTTTGCAGGGAGCTTGTCTAAGAGCATATGGTGGGGTTTGTCAGGCACTTTCTCACCACCGTGCAACTTCCCTATCCTAAATGCAAAAAGAAAAGAAAAATAAAAATTGAGCTCATATTTGGATACATCAAGCAGGCACTAGGATTTCAGCTTTGGGTATTTTTCAGGTGCCCAGACTGCCAGTTCAGGCACAGAGAAGTCCTGGTCCCACTCCCTGCCTCAGCACCCCACTGCTGCCTCTCGGTGCCGGGGGTTGCTGATGCTGATGCTGGTAGGGGTTCACCTGCCCCCTACCAGCTTGCTCTGAACTCATGTCTTGCTGAAGCACAACACAGACATCACTCAAGAGAACAGAGCACCTCGTCCTTTTCTAAAATTGCATGTACCCATCAG
This sequence comes from Florisuga fusca, assembly GCA_038090715.1. NCBI lineage: Eukaryota > Metazoa > Chordata > Aves > Apodiformes > Trochilidae > Florisuga > Florisuga fusca. Next base: position 105,233 of record JAAWXA010000046.1, on the reverse strand, counting down.
ACACTTGACCCAACGTTACGTAACAGCTGTGCCAGAGCTGGTTTCCCGCCAGACTCATCAGTGTGGCTATAAATCACCCTGGCAAGCAGGGGCCAGACAAGATGTCATATTTATGTGCTCAGCTTTCCGCCTGCTTTAAGAAAATGTTTGTGATACAGGCAACCTACCTATTACCTCTCTGCCTCCCCTGGTCTTTAAGTGCACGAATGTTCTCCAGCACTAAGCTGGCTGCTGTAGTACAGCATAATGGCACTGAGTGCCCACAGCAGCTTCCAGACCTGCCAGCACACCCAGAGCCATGCCCTGGCTCCTATGATAAGCAACAGCTAGATCCCAAGCAGGGAGTCCCACATTAATCTCCAGAGACAGGCAATAAACTCCTAATTTCAGCTCTCTCTCTGTTCTTCACAGAAATGGTAGAAGGCAGTGTGATGATTTGTCCAATGCCAAGGTCCTAGCATGAGGTCTCCTGCCTTGAACTGCAGCTATTGCTCCTTTTCTAAGTAAGTGCCTAAACCTCCTTGGAAACTTCTGCCCTAGCATTAGCCAGGAGCAGCCAGTTCCACAGTTTGATTGTAAATATAATCCAGCTTTCTACCTTATTCCTTCTTTTGTTTCACCTGGTTCGTCACCCAGCAGCGCTGGTTCAACACCTCCTGATGCGAGGCACTTCCATCAGCAGGGCAGGCTTTTCATGCAAGCCTATGGAGTAGCAACATAAAGAACACATTCCCACTCAGCTGAGTGCTTCCTCATTTTGCATGGTGCCCTCCCCAAAGCACAAACACTGACTGAGACAATTACTACACACCAGGAAAGGTACATTATATTCCTGCACCTGCCTCGGCACAGAAGTACCACCAGCAACAACTCTGATTCAGAGCACAGTCACAGTGCACACCAGCTTTCACTTCAGCAGGGCAGAGTCGTGCATGAGCTTCATATTCAAAACTTGTGGAGGGAATCACACTGACATTACTGAAAAACATTAACTCTGCTAATTCTGCAATACAAACACTTGCAGCTGTTAAAGCTACAGAGATGAGAAGCCATAAATGGGGCTCCTGATTGCGATTACATTCCTGGTCGGGAGTCTACAGGGAACAATTTTTTTAAAAATTAGCTTATGTAGTGTTTTAATTAGATGCCTCACCTGGATTTCTTACAGCTTTACAATGTTTCTCTATCCTACATGGCATCTTCTAAACTCCCTTTCTACATCTCAGAAGTACTGAACCTGGTGAGATTTTAATAGAAATCCCCTCACTACACTATAAAGAGAAGCATTACTTGAGATTTTAATTATCGGCTGTCAATGCTGAGCCATAGGAAACACTGAATAGTTTGCTTAAGTTATTAAAGAAAGTGCATTGCTTTCTGACCTCCTGCACTCAAATACTTCAAACATACTTCAGCCGTTTAAAAACTGCTTTGCAAAGAAAAAAAACAAAAACAAAAAAAACCCCAAACAACTCTGCAGTAGTAAAAGCCATTCCCTCAATCAACATACAGCGAGCTGCTACAATCCATATTCACCCACTGAACACCCTTCCTTTTTGATGCAGAAATCACGACACTGTCATTTCTTTACCAATATCTTGAACCTTAAAGGCAGCATTACGTTTATATCCTTTCCTCTGCAAGGTACTCTGAGCACAAACACCAACGGAACTTGGAAATCTGATGCTCAAAGGGTCTCAACGAGTCTGTTAAGACTCCGCTTGCACAGGAACACAGGAAAAAGCACAGTTCCATCAGGCAAACTTCAAGCAGGTCGTGTGCCCTCTCCTTCCCTCGATTAACGACCCCCCGCATTTAATGACCCCCCGCTACCATGCCCCAAAGGCATTAAGGGCAGAACTGGTCCTACCATTCAGCTGCCTGTAGACTATATCTTCTAGGAGGGACAGTCTCTTCAGCACCGCATCCTGGATGGAGCTGAGGCCGTGGGCTGTCAAGTTGGCCACTTCTGCCCTGGGATGGATGTCATGGAAGGAGTCGCCGCTCTTGGCCGTGATGGGTCTGCACTTGGCCAGGAAGAGGACGAAGCCAGCCACCGCGATCAAGTTTAACACCAGCAGCACTTTGACTCTCCTCAAAGAAGCCATCAAACTTCCCGAGGGGCACCGCCAGCCGCTGCGCTGCCGGCAGGGCTAGGATAGCGGAGGGGTTGCGGGGCGCCGGCGAGGAGGAGAGCGGCGGAACCCGCCGCGGACTACGGCCACACCGAGGGGACACNCGGGAGCGATGCCCTTACCACCGCCCCGAAAACCCAGCGCCCGTCCCGGATCGCTCGCGTTTGCCGTTCGGCCGCACGCCAAAGTTTCAGTGCCCTCCAGGCTGATGTGCGCTCCCTTCATCAACTCTGCTCCCCGCTTCCTGGGGTCGTCCTCCCTTTGGAAGACCCTTGGAAACCTGGGGCTTTCTCTCCACGGGCATTTAATGACAAAGGCAGCAAACGGCACCGCTTTCCTAAGTCCCCGCCTCAAACACTCAGTGGCCGCGCTCGGGAATGGTCCCCGAGCTGTCACCCAGGTGGCTTAGCGAGGGTCTTCTACACCTCAAACGGACGAATTCAAAATAGGAAATTTTAAAGCCCGACGACTGAATATCCTTATCGGAAAGGAGGAAACCTATCGATTTAGAGCTTTATCCATTTACCACAGCTAACCCCACTTTTCAGAAAGATTACATGAAGATGGATTAGAAATGCAAACAACGTTGAGTCATTGTATCCTACACACGGCAACTTCTTAAGATTTAAGAATATCCCCTCTCACCTTCAAGCCATAATTAAAAAAAAAAAAAAAAAAGAAAAAAAAAGAAGGCAATGCCATGGAAACAAACTTAAAATTGCTTTAAAGGATTTTAAGTTTTAATTTAGTATTAGCTGCAAATGAAATCTTTTATGGTTTCTGCATTCAGACATTCAGACCTAGGCCCCTGTTACCAACACCTGAAGCAGGGAGACAGGCACATAATTCACAGAGAGACCCTAAACTGGCATGGTCAGTACTTCATCCACGCTCAGGTTTATTACTCTAATCGGGCGGGCAAAGCTGTGAATGATTTTGGTGACACAAAGCTAGAACTACCTTACAAATTCCTGAAAACTATGAAAGGCTTTTGCAGGCACCAAGGGGAAGCTTGTTGTTGACAGGTTTGGGGTTTTTGGGGGGGTGTTCTGAGACATGATTAACAAAACAATTTCCTTTCCAGAGTTGTAAATTGAGGTATTTTTTCTCCACTCAATAAAAAAAACACTCACTTAAAAAACCCAAACCAAACCAAAAACCCTGGCACAACTTTACAGAGTCCTCTACTGAAAAAGGGACCCATGTGGCCTCAGATTATCAGAAGCAGGAATACCCATGCAAACAGAAAACTACCTGCTATGTATTTCAGAACAGTCTCGGATAAAGAAGACCCATTCCTGCTTGTTCTTCACTACACAGTGCTCCAACTGCAGCCATCATGGTTGCATTACACACAAACAGCAATATCTATTTTAATTATAAAACACTAGTTGTACAAATCTGTATTTAAGGAATTTTGGCACATGTCTATTAAATAGTATGACCCCACTCAAAAAATAAATAATCTTAATATATTTTTTAAAAAGTAAGTGCAAGAATTTGTAGCAGCTCCTTGCTGAAGGAAAAGGGGAGTATTTTTCCCTGCCTTCTCCCCCCAAGAAAGGAAAACAATTAAGTCTCCCAAGAAAGCAGGAAGAGAGAAAGCCACAACCCACCTTATGGTGGGTTAGGCACAGGACACTGGCCACGGTGAGTGTGTGATCCTGAGGAGGAGACCATGTCAGGACAAAATAAACATGTCCAAAATTCCACAGGGAAAGGAAAAAAAATACTCGGTATGGGAAATTGCACAACTACTTAAAATTAAGAAGACACACAGATATAACAGTGAGTCCTACAGCCCCCCTGCCATACCCAGGAGAATCAACTTGAAAAACTGCCCTAGGTGTCTGTCATTGTTGCTGCTTTTCTTTATATAAAGAGTAGAACAAAACAGCACAGACTTTGAAGCTCTGCTTGCTGACAACAAATAGCCATCAACTGGGAGATTCACCAACCCAGCTGCAAAACATCTCCATTACAAAGAAGAAAGGTTTTCTGCTGCTGGCTTCATGGGGCAAAGCTCCAGGCAGGAATCAGCCTTGGCCTTTCAGAAGTGGAGGGTCACCTTATGAATAACTGAGTCACCTCTTCTACATGTGTTGTAATGTTTCATATTTCACAGGACTCCTTCCACTATGCTACTCTTAGAAGCAGCAGCTCTCCCTTAATTTGTTTTACTCCAGGCAAGTCAGTCATTTCAGTTTTGTTCAGTCATCCTATAATCACTTCAGCAATCAAGATTTTAGGAACTGATAGAGCTGAAACCCCAAAGAATTAGCACCAAACATTTTGTGCCTTTCAGTGTGTCCTGAGCAACAGCCAGGAGCAAACTCTGCCTGACACTTGCCCAATTACTGTATTTCCAAATAGCCTGTGACTATCTGCCCCAACATGAGTTGCAGAATTACCTACCAATGCATACCTTTATCTGACAGGGATGGATATCTAAAGTGATGTGGGGGAAGACAGCATATTGCAGAGAATAAAAAACAGTAAAGACCAAGAAGTCCACTAAATATGGAAACCAATAGGAACATAACTGTAGAAGACCAGAAAAAGTTTTGCTTTGTGTCATAAGAGTCTTGAGAACAGCTTCCCACATGCTCCATAACCACTCTTTCACTGGAATTCTGCACCACTGTGAGACTGAACAAAATTTAAATAACAAACATGAAATAGTAGTTTGCTATAAACATAGAAAGGTTTCTCAAGACCCCACTGTCCAAAATCAGGGTTTCAAAAAGGAGTAGCTCATCTTCCACTGTAGAATTTGGGGTTGTGGGGTTCTTTTCTAATTTTTTTTCTTCTTCATTACTTTCCTTAAAAAAACAAACAAACAAAACCAAACAAAAAAAACCACTAACACAACCATAAAACACTATTATTTAATAGAGAAGAACTAGAGGGTATTTATCAGGACTGGGGAGAGAAGATCAATTTGCATGTCTAATAGAAAAATTCTATTTTTGCCCAACATGGTGGAGTTCTACCAACAGCATATTTGCACTTTTCAAGTTTTAGCCAAAATAATTACTCCTCTCCTTCTGTGAGGGGAAAAAAAAATCCATTAAATCATGAATATTCAATGGCTTGATTAACAACATACTAATCCTTTTGTTGTAAAATACAGCAAACATGAGCTGCCAGTTACAAGAATTAAAAATACCAAAATAACTTCGTTTCCATAAGTTCTCTCATCCTGATCACTCTGAAGTATATCATGGTAGCATGTTACCATGACATCTGGGGCAGACTGTCTTCACATTCTGGTAGATGTAAACCAGGTAGAAAATCCTGGTTTTTTGCTATTTACTGGTATCACTGCCCAGTGGTTTGTGTCTTCATGCAGCAAAGGTGCCTTCCCCTCAGCTCCAGCTCAGTTCTCTCATCTGCTTCCAGGGCAACCACTGAGACCCTTGCTGGGGTGCCCTGCACTCACCTGGAAAACTGTAAACATCTACATTTCCAGTCTTGTAAACAGCAGCATAAGAAAGCAGATGTCTGGGTCACCTTAGATAAATTTGCTTGAACTTCATAAATTAGCCTATGACTTTGAACCCCCATAGGAAAACCATGATCTGCAAGAGGAGAAAACCAAAAACCCAACAAACCACGAGGGTTCAACTTAAAGCCATGGGGTGTTTCCTCAAAATCTTGATGTTCTGGCTGGAGTATTATTAGTACAATTGGATTTCTTTGTTTTCAGGCTTCAGGTGGTGCCCAGGAGTTGCCGGTCTTTTTCTCTCAGGCTTTTGAGAATTCCTAATTATTCAGCTTTAATTTAATTTCTTTGCTGCCCAGAATCACTGCTAAGAAAGTCCTCCCCCATCAGGACAGGTGAATTCAAGCCTTCATATTGCCTATGGGCTCTTTGATCTGCTCCATGAAGTGCTCCCAGCTTCTGTAGGAGGCATGGAGTGCGCACTTGTCTGCTGCTAACAGCTGCACCATGACCTGCATCATCATGAAGTTCAATAAGGACAAGTGTAGAGCCCCGCATCTGGGTAGAAATAACACCAACCACCAGTATAGATTAGGGGATGTCCTACTGGAAAGCAGCTCTATGAAGAAAGACCTCCTCCCAGACCTAGTGGACTGTAAATTCTCCATGGGTCAGCACTGTGCCTTTGTGGCCACCAATAGTGTCCTGGGATTGCACCTGGTGTGTCCAGGAGGTCTTGGGAGGTTCTCCCCCTCCTCTACTCTGCCCTGGTGAGACCACACCTGGAATGCTGTTTTGGGCTCCCCAGTTCACGAGAGACATGGATCTACAGGAGAGAGTCCAATGGAGAGCTCTGAGGATGATGAAGGGACCTGAACATCTCTCCTAAGAAGAAAGACTGAGAAATGGGGCTGTTTAGCCTTGAGAAAAGAAGGCTACGAGGGGATCTTATAAATGTCTATGAATGTCTATAAATGCCTGAAGGGTGTGGGTCAAGAGGATGAGGCCAATCTCTTTTCAGTGGTGCCCAGTAATAGGACAAGGAATAATGGGTTTAAGCTAGACCAGAAATTCCATCTCAACATGAGGAGAAACTTCTTGACTGTGAGGGTGAGGGACTCCTGACCCAGGCTGTCCAGAGAAGTTGTGGTCTCCTTCTCTGGAGACTTTCAAAACCCACCTGATGCAGTCCTGCCCTGGATGATCCTGCTGGGGCAGGGGGTTGGACTGGATGATCTCCTGAGGTCCCTTCCAACCCCTGACATTCCGTGATTCTGTCATCAGGCCGTGCTGCATGCAGAGCTGCAGTCCCAGCTGTCCCAGTGCACATAGCAGTGCTGGCACTGCAAGGGTCACCAACATCCTGAATTTTCTCCCTGCTCTCAGTTTATTGGCTATGTGGGAAATACCTAAGCACTAGATAAAAAAATATTTCTTTTCCAGAATCTAGCATTAAAAAGTTGTTGGCAAATGTGCCAACTGCTCTCTCTGGATTAATTTTTGATGGTAATTTAAGCAAATATTTGACATCAAGGAGTGAATTTTATCTCCATCCTTAAAATTTTCTTCCACTACAGGAACAGCTAAAGCACAAAAGTAACTTTCTTCAGTTTTATCTTGAAAGTTTGGGAACATATTTAGTTCTACATTACAATGACTCTATTCATATTTCATGAGTTTTTAAGTTTAGACTGTGAACATGGACAGCTCATCACTGACACATCAGGGAAATGATGTGAAAAAACAAGCAACTTACTGTACTTTTAGCTTATAAGATTGCTTTATGGTTCCCTCAAGGATATTAAAAATCTTTGCAATGGTTAGCAATAAATGTCTTTTGGGATCATCATTTTTAAAGATTCTAGAATAGCTTCACCTCTTGCTTGAATTCAGAAATGGAAGAACTCACTTAGAAAAGCAAAACTGTAGCTTTATGTTCAACTAGTCTGCAGTTTTGCTGCTTTGAACTTCAGTATTCAGCTTGATGACCAGAATCTAATTCTTAGATCATTCTCCTTCCAACTGCAAGTCTGATCTCTCCTACTCTATTCTTATTAAAGCTGGTTAAAAAAGTTTGAGCTTCCACCTTGAAAAACACAAAGGAAGGGAAAAGTTCACTGAACTTCTGACAAATGATTAAAAAAATAAGAAAATGTTTTAAATACTGGAATTTTGTGTGAAAAGAAAAAAAAATCCCCACATTTATTTTTATTACAGAAGATATGGCCAATATTATTTCAGCACCTCATCATCCCATAGTACTCCTAAACATTTCATTCAAGCCAGGGGATACAGTATTATTTCTTCATGTTACATGTGGAAACAAAAGGATACCCTTTGAAAAAAGCAGGCTTTAAATTCCCAAGGAGATCAAGAGCTGACAAAAATGAGCTGGACAGGATCAAATCAAGAGCTTCTAGCACAAAAGCTCAGTTTGCCAACAGCCTCTGAAGCTGAAGGCTAACACACCTTCATCAGAACTGCAGTACATCCATGTCACTGGAAAGAAAGGAAACCCAGCAAGATCTCCAAAGCCCATAAGAAAATAACCCTGTTTCTCTTAACACTGAGGCTGCCTGGTAGTGCAAAGGAGGTGTAGACAAGAAGTCAGTTAGGTTGGATATAATAAATCCTTCCAGGGTTTAGTTTTCTCCCTAAAAGTCAGATCACAGACTGGTTTGGGTCAGAAAGGACCTTAAAGATCACCTAATCCAAACCCTGCCATGTGCAGGGGCACTTTCCCACTAGAACAGGGTACTCCAAGCCCCAGCCAGCCTGGCCTGGAGCACTGCCAGGGATGGGGCAGCCACAGCTTCTCTGGGCAACCTGGGCCAGGGGCTCAGCACCCTCACTGCAAAAAATTTCTTCCCAATATCTAATCTATCCTCTTCCAATTTAAATCTGTGATCCCTTAGTCCTAGCTTTCTGTAGCAACCTGTCCTCTATTACAGCAGAAGAGAACCTAGAAATAGAGTATTTCCACTCTGCTGCTCCTTAAGCCTGGCTCTTAGGCCTTCTTAGATGTCACAGATAAATTTTTTATCCTACGCCTTATACCAAGTTTTCAGCTTTCAAGCTGAAACTGTACCCAGGGACCGTACCCAGGAACTCCCTGGGTGTGCATGCATGGCTCTCCCCAGCAAGAGCAGTGGCTGCTCCTTGGAGTCATGGAGCCTGCTCTGAAGATACATCATGAAAGGCTTGGTCATGGTGTGGCTACAGATACCAATGGAAATTTAACACCTCCTTTTTTTCCTTACCTTTGAGAGCTCTTTGTCTATTTTTGTCAAAAATACAAAGAGCATCTCCTTAAATAAACAAAACAAAATAAATAACTGTGTGGTTCACAAGCCAGTGTGCACAAATACTTTTTATCTTTCATGTAGTTCCTTTTTTAGATAACTAAGGTATCTCTTGCTCTAGAATTGTGTTTAAATTCTTTACTAGTCATGCTAGGGAAGCTTTTGTCCTGCTGTGATTATGAATGGTGGGATGGCCATTTTTTCAATTTTAAGGTTAAAAATTTAAACCTCCCAATAGAAAGGCACCACAGATTGCAACAAGTGGTTAATGAAGGCCATTCTGTGTACTGCATCCCACCAATTAAATGCCATTGATAGATGTGCAGAAAGTGGTTATGAACTTAAAAGATCATTCTCATAAAAATTTCAAGAGGTCTGCATCCCAGGGGGGAAAAAAAAAACAACTTCAAAGTAGTTCTTTACATTTAGAAACACAAGTAGGTCAAAAAGCAGACATGTATATGTGTTTACACTTTGATTTAAGTAACCAGATTTCACTGTCAGGTAGCCCTTTGGTTTAGTATGGGGAAACTGCATGTCTGCTGTTTTACCAGTTCCCAAAACACACCAAGTACATTTCAGACATACCTGCGTATAACTGAGTATTGAGGCAGAGTAGGGGTAGGAGGGAGGGAAAAGACAGGAAGTAAGCTGGATTTTATTTCAGATTTGCTGTTGATTCATTGGGTGTCCCTGGGCAAAACGCCCAGAGCTGACTTTTCAGGGTAGTTGTGGATCAAATATTCAGGCACTCAACTGAGGGCTACAGCTTTAGCAGAGCTCCATCCACTCTGCACCTCAACCTGAGAGTGCTGAGCCCTTCTGAGCAGCTGGTGCCAATGTGGGAAGGGAAATCATTGGTTGATCTGTCCTCTTACACAAATATTCAAATACTCACAAACTCACATTCTCTGCTGCTGTCTTCATATTTTCAAGCAGCTGTAAGAAGCCCATTGAAACCCTCAGCAATGCTGCTGAAACATTCCCCATCACTGGCAGTGGGTGATTAGTTTGTGAGGTTCACAATGCCCAGAGTGGAGGCTCCTGAAAACAGGGCTGTGAAGGTTGGAGTCTCTTTTTTATTGCAAATATTCTCAGCTGGGAAGTCATTCAGGGCAAACCCCTTCCTCCTCCTCCACTTGTTTAACATCTAGGTGAAAATACTGTAGGGAATTTGAGACAATAGAAGACAGAATTTGGGCTGTATTGTGCTTTTTTGTCAGGCAGCACAAGGAGATGGGCAGCTGAATCTGCTCTGCTCCCACCAGTCACTAGCTGGTGGGGTTGCAATGGAAAGCAGATCCCAAGGCTGAGTAAAAACTGTAACTTCCTATGTCAAATGAAAACTGGTGCCCAAAACAGGCTGCAATTTTCTCCCCAGTTGTGAAGGCAGGATTCAAGCAATCTTCTTCATCAAGCACATCCCACCCGTGGTCCAGTGAAGCATCATTTGAATCAGTGCTAGGTGCAACATCTCCACAGGTAGCTCCAGCCTGATCAGAGTTGTAAAACTTGGTATCTCAACAAGGCCAAACTTCCTGTTTTCATATGGTCTAACTAGCTATTGAGTCACCCTGAAGGCTTTGTTTTTAGCTTTGAAGATTGCTGCTTTCATTTCAGAAGAATTGCCAGAAAGATTTTATCTTTTCTTTTCAATAATAGTATTTGTTATGGGTGAAGGATATGGCATCTTTAAGAAAGAAGAGAGAGAATTATGTGCTAGAACCTCTGTCTGAAATGCATCCCCTGAAGGAACATACGCCCGCATCAAGGGATGAAGATCTTGCAGAAAAGAGTATTTTTTACAGGGAAAAAAGCTGTGCTGAGCCTATCCAATTCTCACTTCTTTGGTCTGTTTCATTATAGCACCTGGGTGTTTCTCCTTTTCTTCATACACAAGGGGGATGAAGTGTTAAGAGAGGAAGGGATTCACTCAAATCGCACCAACATTTTGAAACGGCACAAAGAAGCAGGGGTGTCCTCATCCCTGCCTTCCCCCCCAGGAGCTCTCTGCCTTTCTTTTCTGTGCCCTGCGTGAGCCATCTGCTCCAGGACCAGCCACACAGCAACAACTACACACCGGAGGTCCTGCTGTCACACTGCCTCAGAAACCATATTAGGTGAAAAAAATCAGTGAGGGGGAATCAAATGGATGTCAGACTCAGTGCTGCTGCTACCAAGTGCCCACTCGAGCTTTGCAGCAACTCTGGCCCAAGGAATTTCTACACTGTTCTTGCTGCTCATTGCACCAAGGTCCACAGGTCTGTAGTAAAGCAGCTCTGCAGCACCTAAAAGTTTCATTTGCAGGTTTCCTCCTTCACAGCTGCTCCTGCAGTTGTTCCTCCTCACTTGCCAGCAGTGCTGCCCTCCAGAGACCTGGGGAACATCAGGCGGAGGCATTACCGGTCTTTGCATGTTGTTTTCTTCTCTACATTTTAGAATTTTAAAACAGAATGCACTCAGGAAAGCTTGTAAACTTCCTCATAAAGTTTGCCATGCCACAGGATTATAGAATACCTCTTGGAACGCTGGATAAGCATCTAATCTTGGATCTGTCACCAGAAAGCACTTGTATATTTCAAAATGCTATTAGCCCTTAAACCAAAAGAAATGCAGAATTTGATTTGGGGCAACAGGCTATAAAACACTGAAATTGTTTGGCAGCTCTGCATTGAAAGCAGGTGGAAGCAGCTGTACGAGCCGTGGCATTTATTTTATTCAGCTATTTAAGGCATATTTTAGATAGCTTCCAAAATGCAGGCATGAAAACTAACATTAAGTAAGGATACTTAAAAAACCCCAACCTGTTGAACAAATGATTTACCACACATTTGCAGGAAGCAGAACACCATTTGTTCTGTTATGTAAGAAGGCAGGGGAAGGCAGTAAATATTATCCACTAATAAATAAGCTACAAATAGCTTTGCATTTCTTTTACACCATGGTATCTTTATAGAGCTTTAGATCCATCAGCACTGACCATGACCTCCTGATGAGCATTGGGGGATGGAAACACTTAAGCACACCTATTAATCCTAAACACCCTGCTTACTTCTAAAGGGCTTTGCAACAGCAATGGCCAAGCCAACAGGGGATGGTGGGACAGGGAGGAAAGAGTGTTTGAGGAAGGGGAAAACACATCTTAAACCCAGGTTTGAGATTCTCGTATGTAAAGCCAACGCCTAAATATGTTTCCTAGCTTGCTTCTTTCCCCAGCTTTTGAAAGTACCTGGTCTTGTCCTTTCCTCTTGCTAGTGGGTGCACATCATGAAACAGAAAAGAGAAGGGTGAATTTTTGGGGAAAGACAAATGTGAAGGGACCAGGCAGGTGGAAGAATGCTTCAGGTGAGGAGCACAGCAGTTACCTCCTCACAGGGAGCAGTTACTTTTGTCAATTATTTACAGTGAGGTCACGTTTAAGCTCCTCAAAACCTCAGAGAAATGGAAAACACAATCAGGAGGCAAGGTGAGCTTCTAGCTTGTGGCTGTGTGCTCAAATCTCCTGTTAGAGAGAGTGGGGCTGGAAATGGTTGATGAAACCAAGCAGCAAAGCCAGGCCCATAGGCTGGCTGAGAGGCTGTTCCAGTGTGGGTTTATCTGTGGCCTGGATGGTTCCTTTGTATTTTCTACAGAGTGATTCCTGCAGAAAAGCTGATACCCAGGGGAAAAAAAATGTGTTGTTTCTCTGGGAAACAACCAACTACAGGAAGTAATTTCTCCCCCCTGCTCCCAAAGATGCACTCATCTTAGAGCCTTTTAAGGAAGAGAGGTGTCAGAATAATTAACCAGAGCACTGCTGCTCTTGTGCTCCTGCACAGCAAATTTGGGGCATACAACTTACCAGCACAGTGGTGTAACTCTGACCTTTACCTGGGGCTTTACTGTTTGCATTCTATCAGTTACACACACATTTATAGAAGGAAGAGCTGAATTTAAAAATTTAGTGAAAAACAGGTTTCAGTAATAAAGAAATTATGTTTTCAGCATCACTTCATTCAACAAAGTGTAAGCAGCACGGACCTGACTTGTTCCATGGTACTGGCACTGGTGGTATAAAAAGCTCTAACAGAAAATACTCAGGATACTGAGGACACAGTTCTAGAAAGAAAGGTTATGATGACCCACAGAGATCATAGTAAATAAGCAGGAACAAGATCCACAGGTCTGAGAGGCTGAATGCATCACAACAGCAGCTCTGCCATCTGCTTTGCTCTCACAAGGATATATCCTTGTGAGGTCTGGTTAGTCAGAAACGCTGCTCACAGCTATTCCAGGGCACAATCACTCCAGTCAAGACAAGACAGATAATACCAGATGTATATTTTTTCCTTCCACTATTCAGTTTTGGTGTTCAAAACCAGGAAAGCACAAACAAAACCATTTTGGTTGGAAAAGATCTTCAAGATCATCAAAAGCAACCACCATTAACCCAGCAACACCCCATGTCCCTCAGCACCACATCTCCACAGCTTTGAAACCCCTCTAGGGATGGGGACTCCAGCCCTGCCCTGGGCAGCCTGGGCCAGGTCCTGACAACCCATTCCAGGGAGAAACTGTTCCCCAATCTCCAATCTAAACCTCCCCTGGAGCAACCTGAGACCATTTCTTTTTTGTCCTAATGGTATTTTTTGGGAGCAGAGCCCGACCCCCCCTGGCTCCAACCTCCTCTCAGGGGGTTGCAGAGAGCCAGAAGGTCTCCCCTCAGCCTCCTCTGCTCCAACACCCCCAGGGCCCTCAGCTGCTCCTGGGCAGACTTGTGCTCCAGACCCTTCCCCAGCTCCATTCCCTTCTCTGGACACACTCCAACCCCTCAATGTCCTTCTGGTTGTGAGGGGCCCAGAGCTGACCCCAGGACTGGGGGTGCAGCCTCAGCAGTGCCCAGCACAGGGGGATGATCCCTGCCCTGCTCCTGCTGCCCACACCAGTGCTGGTACAAGCCAGGATGATGGTGGCCACCTTGGCCATTTTATGGCCTTATGGCCACACCTGGGCACATGCTGGCTCATGTTCAGCAGTCTGTTAGCAAACATCCCCAGGGCTTCTTCCACCAGGCAGATTAGAAGGATTCTTTGAAATAATTGTGGCCATCTCCATCTCTGATGCTGTGAGTCCATTTCTGCATCAGTTGGATCTGGAAAAAGGCATATGCACAGAGTAAGCAGGTCTTTACACAGTAAGATGTGCATAGCATAGCTCCAAGCAAACATAGATGCCTGACTCTCCCTGCTTTGTGGATAAGCCAGCATATGAAGCTTGCTTTCCAACTGAGCATTTGGAATCTTGAGCAGAAAAAAAATAATCCATGGATGGATTTTCCTGCCTGTACAAAACTGTATCAATTAAAAACTAATGCATAAAAAAAAAAATAAGAATAACAAACCAACCCAAACCCCACAAGAACTACTCAATTTAACGACTAAGCTGTCTGTAATGGTTTACTACAGATGAATCGCAGACAGGACCACAAGAAAGTATTCAATAGGTTAAATTCAATAGGCTAAGAAGTACACAGAGTACACCAGCTATCACTTTTCAGGATTAACAGAGAGAGGTGTCTCATACAAATTATTTTGCAGTCTGGCAAGAGTAGGTCTTGAAGTAATTAAGGACTTCAGGTCTTAGGCTTACCAATTACAGATATCAGCTGGAAAGTCAGACATCCACTCACTGAAAAATTACTTTATTGAGACTCCCAATGCACCTGACTCCAACCACATGGACAGTCCTGCTGAAGAAAATGACTCCACTCATTAAGACAAAAGGTCCTACACCAGTAAGTGCTGGGAGAACTGGGATCCCAAGGACTGGGTTTTGAAAGAAAGCTTTTGACGGGTGAAGGGTGGGGAGGAAAGTTACTCAGTGACCAATTCAGTGAACAGGAAAACCCTGTTTACTGGATTTAATTCCTGCATTTGTGAATTGCTTGCAAAGACACATTTTATTTCTTTTAGCCTGTTAATTGTTCTTGTGCAAATGGCCCAGATAATACCTGTGTATAATACAAACCCAGTTTTGTTCCATATGAAATTTTCACCATTGTATCTCACTGAATTGAATTGTGTGGGTAATCAGTATGTACAAGACTGTGTTTGAGTTACTGTGTTTACCAGTTCCATTCTGGCTCACAAGATAATTTGTGATGAGCAGCTACAAGGTCACAAGATTAATTTGGACTCCAATTCAACCAGGAAACAAAATAAATTTTTACAAACTCCATGTAATAAGCCAAGAAAAGGTTAAGTTTAACAAATTTGATGTTCAGTAAATAGATATTTAAATGCTATGAACTCTGGTAATTTGATAGATCTACTTACAGACATGACTATTCTCTAGCTCATATTAACTAAGCAAGCTGTTCATGGCCATAATTTATCAGTTATACACAAACCTTTGACAATTAGACTTCATGTTAAACACACCCACAATGCAATCTTTCTGAATAAGCACATCAACTGACCACTCACAGAAACTACAGAGTTTGAGAGTCCTACATGGAAATCAGTGCAGAAAGGTTAAAATATTTCTGTGCATAGCTGATTCTGCTGCTGAACAAGAGCATACCTGAATATCTCTCTCTCTCTCTCTCTTTTTTTTTCTTTTTTTCTTTTTTTTCTTTTTTTTCCTTTTTCTTTTTTCCAGGGAGTCTGGAAAGGGTCTGTTTTTAAACTCTGCCTTGGGTGAGATAATGAATGGTTTTTCAGCTGCCTTAGCAAGGAGGAAGGCTTGGAGGCAAAGCTTTCAGCCTGTTAATGGGGTATTTCCCTGAAAAAAAAACATTTGCTGCTCCTTCAAAGAGCTGCCAGTGCCTGAAAAACATTATATATATATATATTTATGTATATACATATAAGTATATACATAATATATACATAATTTCTGCTTAGGAAGAACATCTAGGTCATATTTTCCATACTGCTCTACCTTCCACCATCAAGAGCACTTTCACAGAAGCAAGAGCCTTATTATTAGGGATTTCATCTACTATTCTTGCTTATTTGCCTGAAGTTTAACCCTCAGTAGAGTAGACATCTCTTTCTCATTTCCCCAGCAAGAAAACAGTATTGGCTTGCCCAGGGGAGGAGAGCTGAATTTCAAGGGAAGGCAAAAACACCTAAGCAAGGACAAACAGAAGATTTCATAAGGCATCATTAATAAATGACAGTCAACCAACCTTCCCATATGATCCTTAAATGAAAATCTTACTGGGCTCTGCAGTTCCTGGTATGTAGCTGGGGATAAAGGCATGCTCAGAGGCAAAGAACTGTAACATCACTCCCTTCAATATAAGCCCTGGATATAAAATACAATACTTTTATGACATATTAGACCCTCAGGTATGCAGCAAGAGCCAGCGCCCAGCACCTGTTATTTGGATTTTATTATTGGATTTATACCTGTTATTTGGATTTTTGCTAGGGACTAATATTAGACATCTTTATTTATATTATGTTTATATTATTACAAGCTCCTTACAGGGCAGCTTTATGCAGATATCATCAAGCACTTGCTTGTGATCTGCAGTTTGTGTATCTATTTGTCCAGTATCTATTAACTTGTCCAAGGTGGCTGAATATTTTATTTCCATTTTAATGCCATTCTTTGCCTGCCTAGGCACTATCTGTGGCTTACCTCAAGTCTAGGAGTGAAAAAGTCCTCAGCAGTGATGCCACTGAACACCCAACACCTCTGTGCTGTCTTGTGTACATCTTCATTGAGCTGTCCTTGTAACCCCCAGTGAACCCCCCTATCTTTCAGGGAAATTTAAATGCTTGCCTTCTGCCACAGAGCAGAAGGGAAAGGACAGCACTGGAAATCACATCAGGCAACATCCCCACAACAGAATGCCTCTTGTTCTCCCCCACCCACATTTCCAGGTGAGGACCACAAGACTGAACTATGAAAATATGTCTTCAAGGAGAGTCTGGGCTTCTTTACCTGGATGTGGTGGGGTGGGAGAAAACAGCAGGACCCCTTGCAGTGCACTGACCTGGGGTGGTTCAGCTTCTGAAGGCAGTCAGAGGGTCAGATGAGCAGGAGGGCTGATCAGCTGTCCCTGGGCACTGGGGACAAACAGCATCACTGCAGGACATGGCACAGCAGCACTGGCAGAGTGTGCAGTCAGCACTGAGATATTTGATGCAGACAACGGCCTGGAGTATCTTGGCAGTCACTACATTTATGAATTTCAGCAATACTGGATCTGCATGCAATTAGGAAAAACAAAAAAGGCAATAAAGTCCAAAGAAACCAACCCTATGCCAAAGCTGCAGCAGGAACCTTTGTAGCCTGAGGGAAGCAGTGATGGCATCAAAAACATGGCATATTTTTGTTAAATCTATCATTCCTTCTGTATCACCTACATGTTTGCACTAGTTTCTCATAGATTCATATATCATTTTTTCATGTTTCAGCATTGGGATTTAGCATCAGTTCCTGAAAGTAGTGCAAATTATATATATTTTTTACCAGTTCAGATGGGGGGAAAAAAAAAAAAAAAAGAGGTGACCCTTCTACAGCAGCACCAGAAGCAACTTAGCAGTGACCTACTTTGTGAGAAGGCAGCAGAAATGCAGGGAATGAGGCCCTCAAGACCACAATGTCAGGAGACTTCTCACATACCAACAGCCCAATCTAGCAGTGAGTTTTAGGGCAAGAACTGCTGAAGGCTGTTGCTGCACTGTAATCTGAAAGAAAATCCAGGCATGAAAAAATTTGAGCCTATTCCTGGCACACACAGTGCTGCACGTTTTTCCTTTTTCAAGAAAAACAAAACTGTGGAATCAATTTCTCTGAGCCAAACATCTCATGTGACAATATATTTTAAAATATCTGGCAGCTTCACTCTCCTCCAACTCAGCATAGGAATTCAAATCATCTGGGACACTCAAGCTAAGACCTAAAGCAAAAGGAGAAGACAGGCAATTATAAAGGCTAGTATGAGGCTACATAGGGCTGGCTATACTCCTATTTCCCATCTCTTGAAGACTGTTATACTGGGACTGACATACTCCAGAAAATACATGAAGCTTACATCAGAAAGATGTTTGAGTTTTTTCCTGCAAATACGCTACCAGTAGCCACCATTAAAATTTTACCAATCTCTATATCTGTAGCCCTGAAAAAAATTCCATCCCAAACATTCATTTTTGTGACATCTAAGTTTTCACTATCAAAGTCTTTTAGAATATACAATGTTTCAGAGATCACAGCTTGATATAATCTTTGGATTTTTCCTTGTGATGATGTCCATGTATTTACAAACTGGCAGCACAACCACAGCTCCTGAGGGAGCAAAACTTACTTCCTCAACTAGTATCCTTACTGAGTGGTAGATATCTTAGTAAGGAGGCTGAGCTATAAAAGCTTTTATCCCTAGGACAACACATACCAAGCTCTGATACTCTTTATTCAATAAACAGAGCTGAGGGAAGCAGGATCAGTCCTGCTGGCTTGACAATGAGGCTGTTCCAAGTTCAAGCCTCCATTCAAAGTCCCATCCAGCTACATGTGAAACCTATCCCAAAAGCTGTGGGATACAAAAGCATTTGGACACAGACACATCATCCTCCTGCTCCTCACCATAAGTATTCCATATATGCAGAATTTGTGGTTCTGCACCTGAGAACTACTGCTGTAATTGGCTTTTATCAGAACCCAGAAACAAAAACAAGCTCTGCACAACTTCAGCTGTATCCTGATCACTGGAATAACCTCAAAGAGCCAATTGCTTAATCCTAGTAGAGGCAAACTCTGAGCAAAGCGTGAAAATATAAAACAGGAAGAAAACTGATCCTCCTGCATGGCCACATGGATCAAGCAACAGCAAATCTGCACTCCAGAAACCTCAGGCTGAATTCTCTGCATCCTCTGCTCAGTTATTAATGTCAAGGGAAATTCAGATAAATAAGAGATTCAGCAACTGCCTTCTCATCTTAAGTTCAAAAATCCACACTTACTTCTCTGGAGGAGTTTCACCAGATCTGATTGCAAGGCTATTTCAAGCAGGAAGCCTGTATTGCTGGATTATAAACCCCAAGTGGGAATTTATATGAACATCAAGGAATCAGAGCGCTGTGATGCTGGTTTTAATTAGCAGCACTAGAGTATACTGTAAATACCACCATTTCCCCTTCAGTGTGTGCTGTTCTGTCCTATGAGATGACCCCTGGCGAATTTATAAATTGAGCAGACTACAGCTCTGAATTCAGATTTGCATTTGGAATGAGAGTCCCTGGAGAGAAAAACCTACCTAAGGCTGGAGCTACTAGTGCTGAGCCAACCCAGCACCTCTGCTGAATCAGAGCCAAAGTCACACCAAGAGGTCAATGCTGTGGTGCTTCAGGGAGCTCTGTAAGAGCAGAGACTTCCAGGAACACAGAGTAATGATCATCTGTCAAGCCCAAGGGCCTTCCATGGAAGACTCCAAGCTTTATGTGTGGCCAGGCACTTTCTACTAACTGAGGCCATACAAAAACCCAAAACCAAGAAGTGCTGAGAATAGCAGGGAAGAATAAAAACAAAATATTGAGAATTGCAGGTCTAGACTCTTCTCAATCCTTTCACCTGCACCTCCTGGCCCTATGCTTGGCACCCTTCTCCAGGTACAGCTGTGTTCTGCTGCTTGCTCTAGCTGAGACCTTTTTCATCAGTGTCTCGTCCGAGTTCCTCAGAAGCAGTCGTTTCCTCAATGCACATCCTTCAGAGACTTGAAGATACCATAGCGCAGACAAAAGTGCCTCCAGATGTGTTCATATGCAGTGCAAGTTAAGGTTAAAACTTAATCACAAGCTCCTTCTAGAGCCTTACCTTCAGCCCCATGAAGCAGACTGACCCTACAAAGTTTTGGGTACCTCTCTCAGGCCCCTTATCCAGCCATCACCCTGCTCTCCTTCCAGATCAGTAGCCCCAGTTGAGGCTGGGGTAAGTCAGAGCCAGTAACCCCCATGGACATGAGTACAGACATGACAAGTCCTTCTGTCCTAGGAGCCCTCTCTGCTCTCAGCAGCTCTGTGCTGAGCAAAGGGCCCTCTGCTTAGCACAGTGTCAGGCAAGATGCAACTGTTCACAATAAAGCAGATGGGATTTGTCCAATCCTTCACCCACCACACAGTTTTTAAATCTTAGTCACTCTTACAACTCAAACAAGCGGTCTTATATTTTTATCCTCTGATTTCTCCCAGCTTTCCATTGTGCTGATACACTTCTATACCACATCATTACACAAGAGCTGCTTGCTGTTCAACAAATGCTGCTATTTAGACCCTCAGGGGAACTGACCTCTAGATGTGGGCGTGCTGTTTTTAATCATTTAGTTCCTTTTGAATGAAAGTCATCAAATTAAAGCAAGGTATCCCCTCCTGCCCCCCCATTTTCAGAGTACAACGGAACACAAAAACAGAAACCAAAGTGTGTTTAGACACCTTTTCCAACGCAAGTAAAAACCCATCAGTCTTAATAGCAACCAAAACTGATAGCTCTTCCTAAACACTATGAATACAGCAGATGTTAAAAAGCTGTTTAATCTGCTTTAGAGTGCTTTAGGTAGAAAGCTGTAGCTTTCAAATATGTACAAAGAAAGTCAGAAAACAAAAATGCCTTGAAACACTTTTGCTCAGGGGCAAATAGGATCTGAAGTGACCTCTATAATTTCTCAAGTCCCCAAACTTCATTATTATCAAGTCCTCTTTCCCTTTTAATGTTTTTAACTATGCAGAAGCTGGGTGTTGCCTTCAGCTTATCTAAAACTTGTAAGCATTTTTGATTTGTTCTCCTTGAAAGGTTAGTATACCTCAGGCTGAAGCTGATGACTGGAGATCCATTGAAGTGCAGATATACCATAATCACTTTTTCAACCCCATCATAAGGACAGCTTTACCGTTTCTCCTGGATGATCAAGAAAAAATTCCACGAACCCTCGAAGTTTGAAATTGACAACTGTTTTCTAAAAGTTACTATTCTTAGAAAGTTTCCCCTTGCTTGACAAAAGGATATTGCATCTTTCACTGGTTCATTCCCATGGACAATGCCATCATCAGCACCAAAACCTCAAGAAGATGATCCCTTTGGAAAGTAACATTGTTCTACTGCTATTAAGCTCAGGAGACTCACCAAACACCAAAGGAAGCTTAGAGCAGACACCCTTCAAATTATAGTTCTTTTCACAGGTCTGTCATATCTCCTCATGGGATACATGTCTTTCAATATTTATTACTATCAATACTGATTAAGACTAGACCATATTCTATAAGCAGGCACACAAACCCATTACTTCAAATTTTATGTCACATATGTATTCTTTGATGCAATTCAGTATATCTCTGCCACCAAAACAAAACAAAAACAAACAAACAAACAAAAAATTAATAGGCCATGATTCATCCAGCTTCAATTCAGCCAGTGATTGAAAGAAATGCTAACTTCCCTCATTTATTCTTAATTCCTATTATTTGAACCTAAAGTTCAAAACCACCAAGACATTTTTTTACAGCATGTCTAATCCTCTCTAATGTTACATTGTTGCTCACATTCACTTGAGAAAGAGACCAGAAAAAATACTCTGCTTGAGAGGCAAAACAAAGTAGTGCAGGATTTGACTCAGGTGTAGAATATAACATCATGAACACCACAGCTGGAAAACAGAACAAAGCCTGAGATAATGGAGTGCTCCTGCAAAAATGATTGCATAGATACTATAAGGGCCTAATGCAGGGAAGGCTACAAGAAAATTTCTTAATTTCAACAGGTCATAGACAAGACCCTAAAGCACAGCTGAGGAGGAGGTTGTGTTTGCTTAATCCTTTCTGCAGGGACATGCTGTCACTGGATTCATTTCATAAGCACTGAGAATTTAATTTAATTCATTCATAAGCACTGAGAACAGACAGAAAAGAAGGGCCACAGCCTTTTGTGCCTCTAGTGCTTAGCTCCGGAATGACGCAGGAGATGCCAATGTGATGTTCACTGTCACTGGGTAAAGGTACCAACTCATCTCCTGTTTTCCTCCTTGGCGACATCATGGCCATCCTCTCCAGCTCAGGAATGCAGTTCTCTCCTGCACACAGCTCTCTTCTGAATTTGGCTGCAGTTTTAATTCCCCCCACACATCTTTTTGCTCATTTAACAAACCCTACAGTGTGCCACAGCTGCCCAGAGACAGGGGTTGAGCCTGTCAAGCATTCCCTACCTGGGTGAACTGGAGATGCTTCCACAGCAGTCAATGACAAGCAAGCTGTACTTCTTCACTACATCAGCAGAGAGTACTCAGGAAGTGAACCCCACTTTCAACTACAGATCTATTAGCCCATACTAATAAGAGGCAAGGCTTTACTGTAGCACACACTGTTCTTTTTTTTCAACCAGACTTTAACTGGCTCTCTGCTTCACTGCTGAAGTATCAAAGCCATGTTCTCCGAGAAGTTAGAATTTGTTTTTTTAACATTACAAGGGAGACTCAAATGTGAATATCAGTGCACTTGACAGCTTCTTTAGAGAATCTAGAACCTAACCTGAAAGCTGTTTTCTGGAAAAAAAACCATCAAAAACTGTTTTCCTTACATCTGCTCAATAGAACAACAACACAGATAGGTTGTTCCTGTCAGCTCCTAAGAATATTTGAGGAAGTAAGGAAGAAGTTGCCTTCACTTCTTTCTATTCATTTGACTTCTCCTTGTGATCTATCAGCACCCAGCTAAAATTAATTCTAGAGAGACACATAGACACCTATTGCACTATTGGCAGTTAAGGAGGGAAAGAGGGTAGAGTCTGCCAGACTTAAATACAGACACACTCCAAAGCCAAGGCAGATTAAGAATGGGTCTTATATTCAACTTTGCATTAAAGTTGCAAATGGGAGAGGATAAGAAGAAAATTTATCCTATTCCTCCTGATATCTTTGCCATTAAACACATCACAGAGCCAAGCTTTTATCCTAGCATTTTCGCCAACTTCCAGAATATCCAGCCACAGCTCTGGGGTTGCAGGTCTGTGCTTATCAGCTGATGTGACATATCCAGAATAGCTCACCTCAGATAAAAGAATACAGAACACTTCAGACTGAAAAAGGCAGTCTACAGCAGTAAGGGATCTCTAAGCAAGCCATGACAAATTTTACCTTTATTTACATTGAAAAGCATCTCCTGGTGCTCAGGTGATGGCTCAAGAGCACTCTCGGATTTCCCAGCAATGCCTGAGGAGGTAAAGAGGCTATTCCATAGTGCTATACCATCTGCTTTGATGTAGATTTGTAATGGTACTGAGAGCAGGTTTTTAAAGTGTTTAAGAGTTTATATATGTAATGAATGATGGCCTTCACAGTATCCTGGAGTTGGAGTATCCATGACAACTCTCCACTGTGCCAAGGGACTTTTACTCAGATACTGGGAAAAAACACAGGCTGCTTTTCATAAGGTGCAGCAAGGTCCTGGTGGGATTTTTCCCTTAATCCCTGAAGACTTCACTGCCTTCAGCTGTCATGGGAGACAACATCCATAGCTGTGGGCTTCCTCAGTTTCAGATGGCCTCCTGAGTGCCTGGAGCTTAAAGAAGATCTACCTACAAAATTGTTCCCAGTTGAAGTACGCAACTAGCAGCCATAATAATAAATAACCCACTTGGTTTCAAAAAGCAAAAGTCACCAAAAACCCCACAAAAATCCCATCCAAATCTGTTCCCATTGTAACAGTTGAGTTTTATCAGTAAAGTGCTCCAGTGGACATGAAAAGTTTCATTATCCTAGACATGGCTTTTACCACTTAAAGACAGCACATAAACATACCCACAATGCCTTTTAGAAACTTCTTTTTGTTTTTTTTTTCCTGGCCAAGTACTGTGAACTGAGTGATGTGGCATAGCTGTTATTTTTTAATTAATTCTTTCCCTAAATAATTACTCTTTATTCCATCTGTCTGGTGAGGTGATGAGCATTTAGGAGCACAATGAATACACTTCCCTTGAAAATGATCAGTGGCACAATCATAGTTCAGACCGTAAATTCACAACTGTGATCCATCACTAATTCTGTTTTCCAGAGTGATCTCAGAGTGCAAACATCTGCCCCAGCCACCACAGCCACTGCTGCTGACTGTTCTTCTCTGAGACTGAAGAGAATTGGTCTTCCCCTCCCTAATTTCCCAATAGTGAACATTAAAGCACAGTACACAGCTTAATTCTTCTTCTGCGATGAACTGACATTCTGAATGTGCACAATTGATTTGACAGCATACATTATTCACCAGCTTTTGCCTTTTTAATTGTAACAATAAACCCTTACAGGTTTAAGGACTGTCAGCTGTCTTGAGGGTTCAATGATACATTGTTTGGCACAAGAGCCTCAGCCTCCAAGCCTCTAACTCATCACTTAAATATTTACTGAATTCGACACCTAGAAGTCCCAGTAAAGCCTGTGGAAGCATGGACTCACATCCTTAAATTTCAACACAGCTCAGGCGCTTCAGAGTATTCAACGCAATAGACAGCCAAGTTTTACAGAGTTTAAAGGCTCCTGGCAGTTACAAGTCACACTGCCCCAACACTCACTCTGAAGAGCAGGTTGCTGGGAGAGTGCACCATGTCCTCTTGTACAGCAGGGCTGCTTGCCAGACTGAACTGCAGAGATTCTTCTGCCTGGATTGAGAGGCTCATTCTGGAGACATACAGCCTAAAATGAATCTGAGAGGGAATCAGGCAGAAATGTGACAAGATTTACATCACAAGAGGCTGCTACAAGCTGAGCATCATCACATGGGGAAACACAGAGACCCCTTTGACTGCAGGTACCCGGGGGTGAGCAGGAACAACAGCCCCTGGAGACCAAACTGACCAAGCCCTGCCCATTTGTTCTGTTTGATGGTTAAGAACTATTTAGCCAGCCAGCAGCACAACCCCACTTCCCTGCACCACACACAAGTCTTAAGACCATCAGCAACCCTTCACACATACACATACTCACAGGATGGATCTGCAGATAATTTACTGACTCTTTTATTCTTATTTGTCAGTAAAATTACAGAATGTGCAGAAGTGCCCATGTCAGCAAAAAAACAAACACAAACCAAAAAAACCCAAACAAAACCAAACCCAGCCAACAAACAAGCTTTCCCAGTGATTTGCAGTTGCCATTATTTGCAGTCCTGAGATTCTGTTCAGCAACAGCTTTTAACAACAAAAAAGTATTATGGAAATCTGGTTCACAAAGAGTGCAGGAAAAAATTGAATTCCTACCATATCTGATTTGATTAGCATTTATAGACAAAGCTCTCTGTATTCTGGAAAAAATACTGCAAAAATAAAGTTGATACGTTTTGCTCTTGTCAAAAAAACACCCTACAGACTTGGGCATGTTTTGAAAAGTCCTCTCTGTTGAATAAGAGTCTGTCCAAACTTCTCAAGTTACAAATTAATGAAAAACAGAAACAAAAACCAAACAATTGAAAGCCATGAAATCCTTCTGTGAAGTTGAAGACTATATTGACATACAGGTTTTAGCTAATAAGATCCTAGGGCCCAAATAATATCTTTTAATAAACCCTATAATTTGAAATTGTTATGACTTTAGGGAATTTTCTAACTGGGATCCAAGTATTTTAAAACTGAAGTAAAGAGGCAAGGAAAACTATAACAGAAATTAATTAACAGAATTAAATAGAATTAATGGATTGCTTTCATATTCAAACTAATTCAAGTTCTGTATTCATCAAATGTGAAGGTAAGTCAGAAAATTTTGCTTATGTACACTCCTTAAATCTGTAGGTAATTGCCTTCATGCATTTTGCATCTTTATTAGGTTACAGTTAACAACATGTTAATATAAATAAAAGACACGACTCCAATAATGGCTTCACTGAAACTAAAATACAGTGTGAGCATTGTAAGCAATCTTTCTTGCTGGCAATGCTGAATTTATACTAAATGCTGAGATGGTTATATAGATCTACTGGGATGTGTTCTAGCAGAGTACTTTGGACAACTGAGAAATTTGGACAACTGTCATATTATAAAGACATATCACATAGACCTAATTTTATCCATTTCATTTTATGTTGTCTGGAATTTTCATGGAATTTACTGAAAGGAGGTGGTTAAAGGAGTGAAGAGTAGAGATGTGACTCTTCAGGGCATTAGGAGCCTATCTGGCAGAAAGGAGACCTCCTTCCCCATGCAGGGGTAAATAAAATTGAAGAGAAGCTCTGCACTGCCACATAACTTCATTGTATGCTTACTTGGCCGTCCTACAGGTTTGCATCTTGAAGTTGTTTGAGTCACTTTAAGAAGTTTCTTCCTATTGAACATGCTGAGCAGACAACAAGTGGTGGTCAGTTCTGATGCAGAGTAGGACTAAAACTCACAAGCACAGGGTTCCTCCTGCAACATGGTTTTGGGACTTCTCACACACCTCTGACAGCTGCAACACTGTGGAGCAACTGGGATAGGTCTAAAACACAATCACAGCTATCTAGTATGCAATTGAAAATAATTTTCTATTGTAAAAAATACATTACTGTAAAAATTCAGGATGAAATTAGAAGCTGTACTGACAGGATTTTTTTTCCCAGAAATCTCAGGACTGACAGCTTCCAGCTTTTCCCTTCTACAGGGTCTATGTACCAGTCTGCTCAATAACCTTGTTTCCATCTGCACACCTACAAGATACCTTGATCTCCAATATCAGAGGCCCAGCCATGTTATCAGTATTTAATCTTGCCATTAATGTCTAAGTCTCTCATCATCTCTTCCTGCCTTACTAGAAAGGTTTGCCTGCTATAGGTTTTTATTCCTTGTCTATTCAGCTTAGGGTTTAGACGTACTATTGGTCAAGTGTCCCTCTGAGGGACTGTGTGTACACAGCCTGAAATATCTCACTGTCAGGAATGTTCTTCCTTGCATTTATTCGTACCTCTCTAGTTTCACCTTGCTTCTGCCTCAAGTAATCCCTCTTCATATTTTTTGTTCTTCAAATATTTATAGTGTATTATGTTCCCTTCTTCCCCCCGTCACCCTCAACGCCTTCTAGCAATTGTCCTTGTTAATCAAATCCTTCAGGCTCCCGTTAATTTCTTTGCTGCTCTTTTCTGGCCATCTTCTCAATTACAATAACTTCCCAGTGATGAAGTAAGCAGAATGTAATTTATTTTGGGTGCACTTATGTAAATAGCTTACAGAGAAGCACAGCCAAGTGGATCAAGTAGCATTCACTTAGGCAATGCGCGGTTCTGACACTTGGACCATGCACCCTCCACCCAAGCACAGGATTCTTGCACATTATTTGCAATCTGGCCACAGAAACTGGGCAGCATTCTGGGAAGAGCTGGTAGCAGGAGCTCTTGTCTGATGAGCTGAAATACTCAGCCAGCTGCCATCCATGCTCTCCCTTGTACCTCATGAGAGTTTTCTTCTGTAAGGCGAGATAAGCTTCACACACAGGAGCTCCTGGAGACTTCAGTCTTCAAGAAAAGAGCAAGGATGGGTCATCAGGAAAAAGATTAAAGTGGAAAGCATCCTGCCTGTTCTGTCCCATGCAGCTCTTCTGCAGATGGAAGGCAGCCTGGAATTTGCAATAACAACAGATGCAATCCTGTTCCTCTCTCTCTAGAAGTCAATTTATATCCCTCGGCTTGAGAGACTCCACACATTCCCTCTGCAATTCAACTGTCAGCACCTTATTTACATTTCCAATGGCTCCATCCAGGATGTGTTTCAAATGCAAAAACCAGAAATTCTGCATGCATTATAAAATCTAAACTTACTCATAGGTTATGAGGGGTATATATATTATATATGTTATATATAGGTTATGAGGGGTAGGCAAATCAAATTTTTATATATATATATATATATATATACACATTTCTTAAATGTGTAGGTAGTAGTAAAGTGCCGTGCCTCTATAAATAAATTCTTCTGTAAAGTAGATTTCTCAGTGTTACTGTAAGAATAGGGCTTTTTTCCTCAAGGTCATAGGATTTTTTGTTAGACACCTCTTGCTCTTCAGTAAGATCAAGCAAGCCAAGAACAAGATTAGAAGACAGGAGCTCTCTTTGCAAGCTCACAGTTAGGCAGGGTCTGAAATATAATTTCAAACCACATCAGGCTGCAGTGCATTATCCTCAAAGTCAATGCCAATTGTTTAGCATTTCACTGTCTAAACAGATTTACTCCCCTCCCCTCACATTTGTTTTCCTCCTTAGTTTCACTGCACGTTTGGTTCTCTTTCCACCATTTTAGGAGAGGTGAAAGGACAATGTAGCACTTGGAAAGTATTTCTTTAATGCAGAAGTTCACCAAGTTTCCCTCTTGACCCACATGTCCTGGAGCCATTTTTGTTTCTAGTTCTCATCAGCTGAAATTCTGCATTCTTACTCATGTACTTTCTTAAGCTGTTTAAAAAAAACAACCAAAAACCTAACATATCACATGCACCAAAATACTCTCCTCTTCACATTCCCATTCCACGACATCTGGAATGCAGCTTTCTCCAGAGCAGACATGAAGAGGTTCCCAGATTTATTTTACTATATGAATTCATTTGAAACATTCCTGCTAGATGATGAAGAAAACAGTTTTATACTTGGAAAGTCAGGGTAAGTTTGAGATGGTCAGAAAGAGCAGGAGTGTGAAAAATCACTGCTCCTGACAACATTCAGTAACATCCTTAGGGGTTTTGGAAAGCAGACTTGGCAACAAGAGCATCATTGAAAAGACCATCACTCAATAGCTGACTGAAATAAAGGTTGGTTTCTGCTAATATGAGCCAGCTACGTTTATACTTGTCAAAAATATCATGCATGGTTGGCCCACGGTACATTACATAAGGATAATGATTCAAATCAGTGATCTTAGAAGCCAGCCCATACCATCTGTAACACTGTCATGTGTAAGGTTTGTACTGCAGAGGTTTAGTTAACACGAAAAGTTGGTTTTCAAACAAAATAGCAGTGTTAAAGCTTCCATAGTTCCTTTTCCTTATATAAACATGAAGTTTTGCTTCATTATAAACCAACACAACAGACAGTTCTCCACAAAAATCCATTTTCTCCCCCCCATTCACAAACAGGTCAACCCTCAATATAAGTAAGCCTCTGTATTGATCATGACTGCAATTGCTTTCACCAGGCAGGGTAAAAAAAGGGAAGAAGCTCAGTCAGGAAAAGAAGAAAATTATTTTCACTATTGATTCATTTCAAAGACAATGAGAACGTGCAAGCATTGGCAGAAGCAAGCAGATGGATGGTTGTATTGCAGAGGTTCTCTGTGCAGCAGTGGATTCTGGGCAAAGGCTGCTAAAAAGCACTTCAGTCCCCCACACATGAGCCTGGAGAGCCCTTTCCTCTCAGCTCTTTCGCACCTTTGGCTCAACTTGCCCAAGCAAAATAGCTGAATTGGTGGACCTACACATGGCCTCTTTGGTCTTGCCCTTCTAGTGCATCTGCTCATTACATTTCATATCCTTACACAGCTTCCAGCCCATCTGTGCTACAGACTTCTTTTCCACTTTCTGGAAACTGAAGTGTGAATTCCATCCACCAAACTACACCAAAATCTTTTCTTTTCCCAACTGGCATCCTTCTACAGAATAAACTGGACCTCGACGTTGTCTTAATCTCCTTAAAATATTTGTCAAGCATAAATTCAAACTGAAAGACTCATTTCCACTAAAGCCACCCCCACATCTCCCTAGCCCTCCCTTTCCCACATTCATGGTTTGGCTATCATCTTCAGTTTGACCTTCCAGAAAACAACTCTGCAAATACTTTTTGAACATCACCTCAGAATAATACCATGGAGACAAAGTAGTGAGGTTAAAACTCTGGCCAAGCCACTAAAAAACATTTCCACTACCACATATGTTTCCTAACCCAACCTTTGTGCACCCTTTCACTACTACAAAGTCAGACTTAAGGGAGCTATTTGGTAGACACGTACAATCATAGAATCATAGAATCATAGAATCCTAGGGGTTGGAAGGGACCTCGAAAGATCATCTAGTCCAACCCCCCCTGCCAGAGCAGGGCCACCTAGAGCACATCACACAGGAACGTGTCCAGGCGGGTTTTGAATGTCTCCAGTGAAGGAGACTCC
This sequence comes from Florisuga fusca, assembly GCA_038090715.1. Classification (NCBI taxonomy): domain Eukaryota; kingdom Metazoa; phylum Chordata; class Aves; order Apodiformes; family Trochilidae; genus Florisuga; species Florisuga fusca. The sequence continues at coordinate 75,279 of JAAWXA010000046.1, read as the reverse complement.
ACAACCCCCCTGGGCAGCCTGTTCCAGGGCTCTGTCGCCCTTACAGTAAAAAAATTTTTTCGAATATTCAATTTGAACCTCCTATGCTCCAATTTGTACCCATTACCCCTTGTCCTATCGCTGGTCACCACTGAGAAAAGCTTAACTCCATCTCCCTGATACTCACCCCTTACATATTTGAAAACATTGATGAGGTCACCCCTCAGTCTCCTTTTCTCCAAACTAAAGAGACCCAGCTCCCTCAGCCTTTCCTCATAAGGGAGATGTTCCACTCCCTTAATCATCTTAGTGGCTCTGCGCTGGACTCTTTCAAGCAGTTCCCTGTCCTTCTGGAACTGAGGGGCCCAGAACTGGACACAATACTCCAGGTGCGGCCTCACCAATGCAGAATAGAGGGGGAGGAGAACCTCTCTTGACCTACTAACCACACCCTTTCTAATGCACCCCAGGATGCCATTGGCCTTCTTGGCCACAAGGGCACATTGCTGGCTCATGGTCATCCTCTTGTCTACCAGGACCCCCAGGTCTCTTTCACCTACACTGCTCTCCAGCAGGTCAGCCCCCAACCTATACTGGGACATCATGTTGTTCTTCCCCAAATGCAAAACTCTACACTTCGCCTTGTTAATGAATTCCATCAAGTTTCTGCCTGCCCAACTCTCCAGCCTGTCCAAGTCCCTCTGAATGGCAGCACAGCCCTCCGGTGTGTCAGCCACTCCTCCCAGCTTAGTGTCATCAGCAAACTTGCTGAGGGTACATTCTATACCCTCATCCAAGTCGTTGATGAAGATATTGAACAACACCGGTCCCAGTACCGACCCCTGAGGGACTCCACTAGTCACACATCTCCAACCAGATTCTGCCCCATTGACTACAACTCTCTGACTCCTTCCTTTCAACCAGTTCCTGATCCACCTCACTACCTGATCACCAAACCCATACTTGATCAACTTATCTACAAGGATGCTGTGAGAGACGGTGTCAAATGCTTTACTGAAATCAAGATAAACCACATCTACCGCTCTTCCATCATCTATCCACCTAGTAATTTCCTCATAGAAGGCTATGAGGTTAGTCAAACATGATTTACCCTTGATAAAACCATGCTGACTGCTCTTGATGATCCCCATGTCCTTGATATGCCTGGAGATAGTGACAAGAACAAGTTGTTCCATCACCTTTCCAGGGATGGAGGTGAGGCTGACTGGTCTATAGTTACCCGGGTCCTCCTTCTTGCCCTTCTTGTAGACTGGAGTGACATTTGCTATCCTCCAGTCCTCAGGCACCTCTCCTGTTACCCATGACTTGCTGAAGATGATGGAGAGTGGCCTAGCAATGACCTCCGCCAGCTCCCTCAGCACCCTTGGATGCAGTCCATCTGGACCCATCGACTTATGGATGTCCAGATTACTCAGCTGATCCCTAACCCAATCCTCATCTACTATGTCAAACTCCTCATCTATCTTGACTACTTCTGGGGCTAAATGAATCTGGGGCTCATGCGGAAACCCTGCAGGAGTAAAGACAAAGGCAAAGAAGGCGTTCAGCACCTCTGCCTTCTTTATATCCTCTGTCACCAGGGCTCCCAGCTCATTCCATAGTGGGCCAATATTGCCTCTAGCGTTAGTTTTGCTAGCTATGTATTTGAAAAAGCCCTTTCTATTATCCTTAACCTGACTTGCAAGGTTAAGTTCCAAGGAGGCCTTAGCTTTCCTAATTGCCTCCCTACATCCTCTGACAACAGTCCTATATTCCTCCCAAGTGACCAGCCCCCCCTTCCATGATCTGTAGATTTTCCTTTTCCACTTAAGTTTTCCCAGCAGTTCCTTTTTTAACCATGCTGGTCTCCTAGCTCCCTTACTAGATTTCCTAACCATAGGGACGCTCTGATCCTGTGCTTGCAAATAGTGGTCCTTGAATATTGACCAGCTATCTTGAGCCCCTTGATCTTCTAACACCCTGTCCCATGGGATTTCTCTTAACAGTTGATTGAGGAGGCCAAAGTTTGCCCTGCGGAAGTCTAGGGTTCTGGTCCTACTGGGTATTCTGTTCCTTCCACACAGGATCCTGAACTCTACCATCTCATGATCACTGCAGCCAAGGCTGCCATTGACCACCACTGCTTCAACAAGGCCCTCCTTGTTGGTTAGTACAAGATCCAGCAGCGCTCCTCTTCTAGTCGGCTTGTCCACCATTTGCATTAAGAAGTTATCATCAATGCACTGGAGGAACCTCCTAGACTGTGAAAGGCTGGCTGTGTGAGTCAACCAGCAGATATCAGGGTAGTTAAAATCTCCCATGAGGACTAGGGACTGAAGTTGTGAACATGACTGAAGTTGTTGGGACAATGACTGTGCCCACCCTCTCACATGGGACATCTAACTAAAACCACCCAAAGTAATAGATTCCAGGAGCAGAAATTATGTTACAACAAAGTTCAGCTAATCAACAACATGGAAATTATGGTTCTTGCACTGAACGCAGAAGAAAAGGAAACTTTTAACTCAGGATTTCAAATGACAAGTTTTCCCTCTGAAACATATTAAAGTATTCTGATCTCAATTGTTACTTGATAAAGAATTTTTGTAAAATAAAAAATTATTTTACTATGTTTTTAGTACGAAAAAGTGGTTTCTGGTCTTTTTTCTTTTTTAAAAAGTGCTACCCTTCTGTTTACTGCATGAAAATTACCAGCATGTGTTTTTTAAGTGTGAAAGAGATAAGAGAGCTAGCAGTAACTAGGACACTTCTAAAATAAACACAGATCTACCACAAATAGGCCTGCAGCCACAGACAGAAAGCATCCTGCAACATTATTTCCACTTTCATTCTACCTAGTGGCCTTAATTTGGTATTGTACTTTCTTTTCCTCCTGGCAAAAGCAAGTAAAGGCAGGTATGTATATACATTTATATACAGTGAGCTGCACAAAGCTGCAGGCCTAGGAAAAAGACTACATGGAGGAGTACGGCCAGGAGAAATCAGATCAGCAGGTTTGAGTATTACAAGTGCAGGAAATATGAAAGCAGAGAAAAAAATGGTACTGCTGACACTCTTTTCCAGATTAAGCGTCTGTACACCTGACTCTTGTCAAGTGGAATGAGAAGATACAAAAGGAATCCAGACATGATGGGCAATTGTGCTATTGCACGTAGTTATCTGCTGCTTGGGTAAAGCAGAATATCTACTTCATGCTTACTGTGAGCCTTCAAGTTGCCTAAATCCACTGATATTATCAGAACCTGTTTGGGGATTTAGAAATTGTTTACTTCCATGTAAGTAATGTGATCCAGGAGACAAGAACAGGCTCATCAGACTATAGTCACTGCAACATTATCTCATGTACTAAAATTACCAGCTCTTTAACTACCTTCTGACTGTCATATTTTATTTCTTTAAAACCAATCAGCTTACACTTCAGACACACTCAAGTACAACAGTAGCTACAAGGGTTTCCTTAACTGATCTCCTGAATAAACTTGGGACCTATAACAGGAAACCATCTGATAATGGATTCAGTGACTAAAAAAAGAAACAATCTGGATTTTTCAGTCAGATTACTGCAAAGTAATAACATTATTGAGACAGTCATTTCATCCCAAGGACATCAAAACAGCCACAAGGAAGCCTTGTACAAAACTTGTCTTCCTCACCCCCTTGCCTGGTCCAAAAAGAATTGGTGCAAAACCTCCAACAAAAACTCCTGTCCTGAGACCCCAGGAGCAGAGGGGGGCTTACAGCAGCAGTAGCCAGGGGAGTTCAGTGCCATGCCTGCTTCTACCAGTCAGCACTAGCCTCTCCTGAGCCTGGCAAAGTTCACAACCCCAGTGTTTCAATGGGCTGACAACCCAGCACTCGGGTTCAATCTCTAGTTCAGTCATTAGTTGGCCACAAGCTAATGGGGAAAAATTGGGCACCAATTCCTTTATAAGTGCTTTTAAATTCATGGAGAGATAAAAGCTAAAAAATCACCAGGAGAGGCGATTGATCTTTGAATTGCTCAGCTTTTTGCACAAGTCTGTGTCCTTACAAAACTTGCCATATAATAGAAGAAAGCCTCAGCACTTCCCAAAGCTCAGCAAAGACAGTTTGCCTACCTAATTTTGTCTTACCCTCCTCTTTAGTCCCTCTTTCAAATTCATCACTATAACACTATAGCCTTATCTCAGCAAATTTACTCGATCAGCTTTGTCCTATGTAATAAACTGTCAGCAAATGTGACATTTTCCCAGTAAAGGGATTGGGAAATGAAAACTGTAGGAGACTTGCTTAAAAATTATAAAGTAAATTAAATTATGAAGCTACTCAGGCCACCAAATGTATGGAAAAGATGACAGAATACAAAAAAATAGCAAGGGTTTGAAGTTGGGATTGACACATTCCTACAGCAGAAGTGGAGAGCATTTGAAGAATCTGTGGTACTAAAGAGGTCAGTTGCTGTCTGCATTCTATGCAAGGCATAGCCAGCTCACAGAGTGAGGATTTCTCAAGGGTTTTGATCAAGGTTTCAAAGCTGGTACATGCAAGACACTCTCTGCAACGCTTCATCCTCCACAGATCTTTTCCAGCTTTAGCTGGAAATGCTCCCTGAGAACATCTGTTTTTTTGTATGAACTTGCTCCTGCCATGCATAGACTCAGACAAAGAAAAGAGGTTTTTGGGTGTCAGAAGTTAGAAATCCAATGGAGCTGCTTCATGCACACAGACACTGCTCCATCGTGCAGATATTGTTATTGCAGAAAGAGCCAGGCAGAACACTTGTCCCAGCTGCCTGTTCTCAACACAAATGAACTCTTGCAGATGTCATTAGCAGCAGCAACATCCTCAAGGCCTTTAAAAAGATAAATGTAAGAACACATTTATATAATCAACTGACTATTGCTGGCAGTGGCCATGACTTTTCTGTACTCAGAGAGACTAGAGAAACCTAGTGCCAAAAAAAGCAGCTGTAGTGGGAGAATCAGATACTGCCATGTGCATCAAGTGGATGTCATACTCAGGCATAATGCCAAGACTGATGGTTTCAGTAGCACTAATGACTGTTTCACAAAGTAGTTAATTAAAGAGCAAGAGGAAAAGCAACTCTTGACTTGGTCCTGGCCACGACGGAGGATCCAGTTCTTCATTTCTGTTCATGGACCACTGCCACCCGGGGGCCATGGTATGTTAAAATTCAAGGTCCATCTTTGATTAGCAGAAAAATGATAGACATTTTGCAATTGAGAACAACATTGAGTTCAGAAAGAAAAACCCCATGCATCTCAGAAGTGCACTCAGAAAGAGCAAGATCCTTACTGATAGCAGAAAGATTATGTAAAGATGACACTACACTGAGGCTTCAAGAAGGTGAATTTGTACCCCAAATAGAAAGCAGCACATACTATTTCAGCAGCCTGACTGCAAAGGTAGTAGAAAACAGGCCAAAATACTCTGAGGAACAAGCCTGCAAAAGTTGTAACATCTAATAATAAATCCTTTATAAGAAAATGTCCTAGTAGTAGCTTGCTAGAGAGCCTGCAGTGCCAGTGGGTGATCAAGGTAGAAAAGGAGCTTTCACTGAAGGTAAGGCCACACTAAAAAAGAAATTTGTTTTTTCCTTTTCAGTCAGAACATTTCAGTGCTTTTTTCCACCCAAGACTGTGGGAGCAACTAGTATTGGAAGACCTAGCTGAATCTGAAGTGCCAGTGGAAGAGGTTACAGCAAAGGTAGAAGGCACCCAAAGTGCCAAACCATGAGCAGAAAACAGTATTCAATGAAGAGTTTTAAATTAATTAAAAGAACTCAACTTTTAGCTTTTATACCATTTATTTAATGTCTGATTTAGGCCTCATGTTTAATCTTGCAAGGGAGTTTCTAAGCTGACCTTTCTGGAAGGGCATGAACATATTACTATTACTCCAAATTACTATTTACAAGGAAACATCTCTTTAAAATGTTTTGCTGTGTGTGCTAAGAAAAGAAATGCATGAAATGAAAAAGGCACAGAAATTTCACTATGTAACCTGTAAAAGTCTTCATTATGGAATAGTTACAGCTACTGGGATTTTCAAAGTAGGCTAAATAAGTCAGGTATGCAAATGCCTCCAAAATGGTTAATTGGGTGTCTAATAGATCCTTCATGGGTGCCTCTGAAAATCTTGCATTCCTTATGAGTGGACTGGTGCATCAACTCCAATGCTACCATTTTCTGTGACAAAACTGAGAAAGTTCACAGAGGTGCAGGGCTGGACCTGGATGGATCAGAATTCTCATTCCTACTTTCTTTTATCCACATTTTAGCACTTTATATAATAGTTTGGGTGAATCACCCAGTATATAATTTATCTTCCATTAAGTACAGACTGGACCTAGTGACCTGGTTTTGTATGGAGATTCAGCTGGAGCTGTGTACAAGTTTGACTAGGAAATCTTTCACCCATGCCCCTTCAATCTCAGCAGCGGAATGCGGACTTCAAAGGATCAGATATCATATTCAGTTCAGGTGCTCTTCAGTTGCAGTCCCATCCTTCACCTGACTCTTCTTCATACCATGAAACCAGCAAATAATTTCTTAATAGCTACTACTGCCAATGCAACAAAAACTAACTATGTTTTCTCAGACTGCATTCCAAACAGCTACATACTGTGACAATCAGGATATATTACTGAGAAGATATTTAACTATCTTACTTAGAGCAGTGCAGATAAACTCATGTCCATAATTAACATCTCACCACCTGATGTGAAAACAGAGCCTGTCCATGGAGCACACCACCCTGGGGGAAGGCTGTGAGAAGTGGAAGCAGAGAGGAACCAAGTAACTACGAGGGTCTAGAGCACAGCTGCATACATTCTTGCCTGGTTTGAATAAATCGGTTGCTTATAAGTTCCCATGCACTGCATACAAATGAATTTACCTTCTCTTACATTTTGATGCTAGAGTACCTTACAATCCTGGACATTTGAAGTAGAAAATCCGAATTTTGGGAACTAGTCTTCTATAAAATAACTACTCTGAGTTACCCACAGCTTGAACCTAATCATAGAATCATAGAATGGTTTGGGTTGGAAGGGACCTTAAAGCTCATACAGTTCCAACCCTCCTGGGTTGGGACACCTCACACTAGACCAGGTTGCTCAAGGCCCCATCCAACCTGGCCTTCAGCATTGTCAGGGAGGGAGCAGTCACAGCTTCCTTGGGCAACCTGTTCCACTGTCAAACCACCCTCACAGGAAGCATTTTTTTTTCCTAATGGCTAACCTAAATCTCCCCTCTTCAAGTCTCAAACCATTGCCCTTCATCTCTCACTACACACCCACATAGAAAGCCCTACCCCAGCTGTCTTGTAGGGCCTCTTCAGATATTGCGAAGTCACTCTGAGGTCAACCTAAAAACCTCAGTTCACAAATGATACAGATGAGAAACATTTATCTTCACCTTTTGAATTTACAGATTGTAAACAGAGCAGAATGGACACACTTCTTACATGCACAAGGACCCCACTCACACTTAGAATTCGTTTCTTGGTAAAAAATATAAAAGCAAAGTTACTTCAATAAAATACTTTCAGATCTCAAAAATGTTGGAAGGCAGCTTAAAGTCTCACAATGCAAGTGCACTCCTTTCTGTTAGACTCTGATCTATTTCCTTCTTGCATTTCCCATAGGACATGTATCTACAATTTCCCCTTGATGTCTGCCATTTCTGAAAGCCCAGAGGAAATGATAAGAATAGCCAAATACAGATGAAAAATGAAGCAATCGATAGGCACTGAAATGGAAAATTGCATACATGTACATTACATTAACTACACAGAAACACATCTTACAGTAATTGTGGCTAAAATAAATCACATGCGAAAAATACTTATTAATGCTATGGGAAATAATGTTGCTTTTAATGTAATTTTTACTGATGGCTTATTAATTTCTTCTTAAGTCCACTATAATTAGTAGCCTGTGCATCAATTTAGGTTAAAAAAAATAAAAATCAGAGGCTATATAGGTCAACACCAACATTTTTTATAAGTTTAAATAAATCCTGAAGGATTCTTAAGGCTGCTTCGCCCACAACTGCCAAGTCCCAGCTATGCAAACCTTTAATTTTGAGATGAGGTCAGAACTGGAGATGTTAATTAATATCTCAGTTAGATATTGAGAAAGATGGGGTAAAACCCATGACAGTCTCAAAGCTCAGCAAATGATTTTTGAGCCATACTTAATAGTGTTTTCTGTAGCTGTTTGTTTGGTGTTTTTTTTTGACAATGCTGCAAGTGTAAAATAATGAAACACAAAAAGATGAAGGTTAAAAGGAGGTGGCTATCCCTGTTATTTTTTCATACAAAGGGGATAAATCTGTCTACTTACCTTAAGGTTCACACCCGCAGTTTACATAAAAATTGCTGTTCATCCATGAAGCCAAGAAGCCACTCTTCCCTCATTAGCAAACTAAGAGACATCTCCTTGCTTTCTCCATCTGCAGCTCATGTCTGTGGCTATGGCCTTGGAACGAGGGCTTCACCCCAAGACAATTCTAAAAGAGAGATGCCTTAACACTAGAGTTTATTCAGCTGCCTTCAGTTAAAAATACAACTGCCTAATTTGTACCTCTTACCATACAGAAAAGTGAAGTATTCCAGTAAACACATGAATGCTCTTCATTAATGAAGTAGATTTTTAAGTTTCTATACAGGTATATCATGCTAATGTCAGATAGAAATGTATGGTTATGAATAATATTAAGCTCTATTCACTTGGTATGCTCTCAAACAGGATATAATAATCTCTCAAGCTTCGCCTAATCTATGTATCCTCTTAAGAAGGGGATTAAAGTTTCCTGTTCATTCATAAGCAAGTCACAGACTCTATGTAACGAACATGATTCAAATACACCCAAAGTACAGCTTATTTTTAACTAGAGGCTAGAGAGTCCTCTGTGGACATGAAAAAATGTTTCATGTCCTTATCTATGCCTCCTAAAATATTTCTCCATACAGACTCAAGCATATGAAAATGATCTATTATAAAAGTTATAAGAACCCCCAAAACACTGTGAATTTCTTACACTTCAGCAGCACACAAACAGCAGTAAAATGGTTCTGCTCTGCCTCTGTATACTATTGTCCAATTTGAGTAAATTACTGAAGACATTAGGGCGTCATTACACTTCCTCTGTCCCTGGAGTTAGAAGGAAACAACTGCTGGTAACATCACAGCCATTTTCCTTCAACTTTTCAGACATCCTCCCCTCATAAATTCCACCGAACACAGCTCTAGGTATCTCATTACAGAATATGGTGCTTTTTGTCCTCTTCTTCCTACTTCTGTGTGTGTGAGGATCTGTGTTGATGAGAAGTTCTGACATGAAGCAAGTGAAGCTGTTACATTACTCAGAAGTTCATTTTGGGAAATGCTGCTCAGGTAGGAGTCAGATGCTGGTGCAGGAAGACACATTCAAGAGTCAAGCAGCCTCCCCAGCCCTACCTGCTTTCTGAACTCCAGCCTCCACGTGTTTGCTCTACACTTCTCACTGCAGTGCTGTGAACAACTGTATCAAAAGCAAACAGGCAGATAAAGGCTATTTTGAAGAGCCCTGACCACATATCACAGTCATGTGATAGGGCAACAACCTTGTGTGTAGCTGCACGAACAAAGATAGCCACTTGTGCAAGCCAGATCAATTCTCTGTAATCTAAAAGCAGGGACAAAAATGCAGATGTTGGCTCCATTACTTTGTTTGCTACTGGGAAGTGTTCAAATATTACTGTAGTTACTGTGGTACAAAAAAAATCCTATTCAGAAATGAAAGAATACTATCTCCCTCATATTGTCAACAGCCATTATATTTAATTTGTTCTATTCATTCTTGAATAGATGTTGGAGCTGGAGGCTCACAGTTTCTCAGTTTTAACCAATATATTTGATATGCTTCAGCAGGAACTCTAAAACCAGAAGCCTCTAATACAGTGCAGAAAACTGTTTTTAATTTAAAGAGAAAAATGAATACTTCCTTTCCTCACTAACAAGACAACCTCTTTAAAAGGGAAAGGGAAGTTAGCAATATGCTCTGCAGCACTATTTCCAATATTCTTTCATTCATACTTAAACCAACATGTTTAAGCTTGAAGATATTTTCTAGTTTCCCATATTTAGAAAATTTTTTTTCAACAACTGATTTTATCATCTAGTATTAATACACAGTATCAGGTAACTTATTCATACCAATTGTTCATTAAATACCCTGTCCAGAAACTAAAACAATTTAATTGCCTAGTAACTCCTCTATTTTACTGATTGATTCAGTTTGCCGAGAGAGATTGAACTCATTAATCCTATTTAATTTATCTCAGACTTGTTTTAATTTCAGGACACACCTTCTGGTTCATACACAGATTATGTCAGCTCCATGACTAAATGGAAAGGCAAAGTCTGTGCTGCCTTATGAGCACTCCCTGGTCTCGCTGGGTATCTGGGTACCGGAGAAGACCCATAGAGCCCCTCGGTGTAGCCCTGCATTCTCCCAGCTAGCAAAGCTACTACCAACAATCCAGCAATAACTCCATGGTTTGCTGTACAAGTCTGCCACTTTCAAAGGGCTCTGGGCAAGATCCCAGTACGGAGAATCAAAGTGGAAACCCAGCACAGACATCCAAGGTAAGGGGTTGACTTCAGCAGCAGGGCTTTGGACCTGAGAGGGCACCAAGACTGAGGCTGATCTCAGCAGTAGCAGAGTAACTGAAAGCTAAAGCTAAAGGGTGTCACCCATTAAGCAGCTCTCCACTCTTCCTTTCCTTTAAATGCAGCCTCAGCAGATGAGGACTGAAGCTATCAGCACAACTTTCCCAACCTGTATCCCCTCCTACACAACTGCCTCTAGAGCAAAGCACTCTCTTCACAAACCAGCAGGCGGAAATCAGATGTGGCTCTCCTTCTGTTTTCTCTACATCCCTCATCTGCAAATATTCAGGCAGACCCACACTATCTGGGTCATCTAAGGTACCACAAATTCAGGATCTTTCAGTCTCCTGGACTGAAAAAAACTTGCTGCTCCCTTTGTACGTGTGGTTGATCAGGAACAATGCAGCTGCAGAAAAAGACATTTATTTTCTTTCTTGCAGAACACCTTTAAAAAGGAGAAGTTCGTGCAGATATGAGCTTGTGAAGTTTTCCCATTATAAAATGCCAGTTTTCCATTACTTTTGTTTACTAATGAAACCTGAGGTGAAGCTACTTATCCACTACTAGAGAAAAAAACTTGGAAAATAGTAGTAATTGGGTTGGGAGAGCGAAATGTAAGTAAAGAAATCAAGGATTTAAGAGAAGTGAAATTTGAAAAATCTGACACCCCTGTCAAGGTAGGACTTGATAAACTGTACTTTCAGAAGAATCCTATAAACACTGCCTTCTTGTTGTATCATTCACCTAGTAAAGGCTCTTTTTTTTGTACATGCACATGACTGACTTCAGTTCCTGTCGATCTGCCTTCATATTACACTGCATTCTTCCCATTCCTGTAACATAAGTAGATAAGGAAAGTGAATTATTGCCCTTAACCTTTGTCTAGCAAGTAGTTCTTTGCCTTTATTTATGAATTTATAGCCATTACAGAACAATACTTTTTTTTCATTTCTGGGAGTGGTTGGAAACATCGAGCCTCTTTCATAGCAAGGTCGTTCTCTTTGGGCAAGCAAGGACAGAATTAGCACCAGCTTTTTCAAACAGTAAAAAAACATGTTTTGTAGGGATCTAACAAGCCTCTGACAGGTGCAGGAGGAAGCAATGGTGACTATTTAAGCAGGTAAACCTTTTCATTTGCCTGCTAGTAGCCCTGCAAGAATATAGTCCAACCTATTACCTTCTACAAACTGCACAAGTGAATCGATGAAGACGACTCCAGTTCTTGATGTTATTCTACCCAGAACTACAATTTTCTAGAGGTTTCCTTCAGATAAAGTTAGGAAAAGAGAAAACATAACTTTTACACTGATAATAGTAATTTCAATAAAGAATTGTGCTTTGACATTAAAGCAAAGACCTTGTACCTTAGAACAAAGCAAAAGTCAATGCAAAGTGTGGCAGTGCTAATTCTGGAAAACCAAAACCTGAACTGTTCAGTACCACTGATGTCTATTAACATTTCTACATACCCCAGACTCTTTCACAGCACATACTTAAATTTCACCAACTGTTGCTGGTTTTTAGATGAGACAGGAACATTTATGTGTAATTGTGATTAGAAAAACATCAAAAATTTCTATAGGTTCCCACTCCTTGATTCAAATACAGCCTGCTGGGTTTTGGAAGTCTCTATGAATTTCCTTCAGGTCTAACATCTGACAGATACGTGAGGTTGGACATTTTTACAGAGGGAAACTTAAGGCCCAGGGAAATGGATCTCTGCACTCAGAAACAATAGTGGAGCAGGGTATGAGCCCGTGTCTGGAGATTCCTTGGTTTGGTGAATTGACCACTAAGATATGACACTTTCTGAACCACAAGTTTTCACACAAATCCAAGCAATGGCAGACTAAAGAGACAGAGACCACAAGGAGGAAGGAATTACAATTTTTATTCTTAAACAGTTCTCTATTTTCCCATAGTTTGCTTGCAGAAAAACATCTATATTGCACATTTATCAACATCCACTTTCCTTCTTCACTTGTCATAGACTAATTGAAAACTCATTGGTTTACTCGAAAGATACAGTATAAGCTGTTATCACTTGCCCTGATTCTATTCTTTTTATTCTCCCCTCCAGAAACAGGAAAGAATGATGCAGGCAGTGTATATGTGTAGAGTATATATATGCTTTGGGTGAGGCAAGAGGACAAAGGTACTGTTGCCTTTTAAATAACAATTCCAATTAAGCGAGCAAGTCAGAACAGTCAGAATCCTCTCAGAAAATGGCCTTGCAGATGATGTGAGAAGCTCTGTTGAAAATCATCTCTGTCACTGAAGTTCTGAGCAGTTTTAATGTTTCCACAGAACTGGAAACACCCACTGTTCTCATGATTCATTTTGGGAAACCAAATGATCTGACCAGTTGTGCTAGCTAACCCTCTATTCCAGATTCATCCCTTAACTCCAACAAAAGCAAACAAGAGAAAGCTCCATAACAATCATCTTGGTGCTTGGAGTAACAAACTCACACCCAGAGCCTGAAGGATATAAAGAAGGGGCAGCCCTTCCAACACTGTGTTTTCTGTTGATCATTTCTAAGGTCCCTTCCAACCCAAACCATTCTCTGATTCTATGAATTCATCCCTCCTGACCACCATTCTACACTGCAGCCAAGCCAACAGGACCACATAAGGTAGCAAGGATTTGAACCTCATCCCCTGTCTTCTCCAAGCAGGACAACCTGAAGCTTTCCCGTATCAAAGATGCACACATAGAACTTCTCATCTTTTCATGCATCAAAGGTGAAACAGAAACATTGCTTCCTGCTCACTGTGTAAAATTTCTCACATAGAAGCCTCCCCCTCCAAAGCCTTTCAACATCAGATGCTCCCAATGACAAGAAAGTTCTTGGCTGGTTTTCTTCTTACTCCTGCAGACAGGCTCATTCTCTCTAGGTGGTAAATCATTCTACATGTTCACAATCTAAGGCCCTGGCACCACACATACTGTTTAATGCTGCATAATTAATATATCCTGAAAGACACGGTAGTCTGTGTCAAGCTGTAGAACTTGGAATCCTTTAACTATGTAACTTAGCCATTTTTGCTGCTTTTCAATTAAAAGTAACTTCTGAACAACATCACACTCTATTAGAGGACAGCAGCCTGCAGGAAGTTGTAGTTAGTCTACTTAACATTGCAAAGCCAAATACACATTAGTATTGTCCTTGCTAATACTGCCCAGGTGCTACAGATGCATCCAAACCAAAACATCAGATCAACTATGTCTCATAGTTCTGAAAACAATGAAAAAATGCTTCCTAAAACATTTAACAACTGACTGGCATTCTCCAGTTGAAAGACAATGGAAGCCTTTCTTCTCCAGCAATTAAGTTTTAGAAGACTGAGTTGGCCTCTATCAGCACTGATGTGGGCAGCAGGAGCAGAGCAGGGATCATCCCCCTGTGCTGGGCACTGCTGAGGCTGCACCTCCAGTCCTGGGGTCAGCTCTGGGCCCCTCACAACCAGAAGGACATTGAATGGTTGGAGTGTGTCCAGAGAAGGGAATGGAGCTGGGGAAGGGTCTGGAGCACAAGTCTGCCCAGGAGCAGCTGAGGGAGCTGGGGGTGTTGGAGCAGAGGAGGCTGAGGGGAGACCTTCTGGCTCTCTGCAACCCCCTGAGAGGAGGTTGGAGCCAGGGGGCTTGGTTTCTACTCCCAAGAAACACCAATAGGACAAAGAGGAAATGGCTTCCCTCCAGGAGAGATTTATATTGGGTAATAGGAACAATTTATTCACTGAAAGGGTTGCAAGATCCTGTCCCAGGCTGCCCAAGGTAGAAGTTAAGTCACCATTCCTGGACGTAGTAAAAAGGTGTAGAGTTTAGGGATATGGTTTAGATTTGATAGTGTTAGATCAATGGTTGGACTCAATCTTATGGCTCTTTGCCAACTCAAATGATTCAGTTCTATGATTCTCCCCTTGTTTCATTGTGACTACATCTGCACTGAGTCCAGTATTTGCAGAATCTAGATTTTCCATGAATAATTTAAACCTCCAGCCTCTTTAAGGTGCTGCGTACATCCATAATGCTTTCTCTTAACAAGAAATTTGAGACGTCTCTCTTTAAATTTAAATTGAAGATTATATCAATTTTTCTTTCTGGTAATCAGCAGGTTGCTAACCTGGATTAGGTTTAAAAATCTGGCAAGAGCATAGACACATAATACCCTGTCAGAATCTTCTAATACTTCCATTCTGGCCTAATTTAAAACAACTGTTGTTCCTAGGCATAAATCAGAATGCAAGGACAAAAATGAATGCTAATAAGCCAGCCTCCACCTCATTGCCAGTAAAGACCAGGGTTGCTTCATTGAATCTGAATTCTGTTCCTTACAAAGGCCATTGACTCTTTCCCATGACCACCCAGGAGCGGGTGCTCCCCATTAGGTTTGGATTGAAGCTCTCATTATTTCAGAGATGGGCAGGAATGAAATTATGTGCTAGCCAGTCCTGTGCTGTACCACTGCCTTAGATTGATTATCACAAAATTCAGTTTCGTGCTATTCATCGCAAGCCCTTGCTATGTGTAGTAGGAACAGGTCCTGCTGTGCCCCCAGTGCTGCAATATCCACCTTCTTTCAGGAATTATCGTGGCATTATTCATTGCAAGACCCTCCTCCTCCCTGGCAGTCTCATTCTCACCTCCACTGCTGTGGGCAGACATAGGCACTCTGACCTAGCTCAAATCAGCTTTGAATCCTACCCCAATAATAGGTACTGCAAAGAGGATTAATATATCACCATCAGGAAGAATCCACTTCTTTTGCATACATGGAGACAGCCATGCTGAATTCTGGAAAAGCAGAATCCAGGGACTTCCTCCTTGGCAATAAGCACAGTAGAGGCAGGCACTGGAAAATCCCCATCACCTAACTTGAAACAAATGGGTAATTTTAATTTGGACCGTGGTAGATATCTGGGTTAATTTCTACACAGGCATTGCACCTGCTAAGAGTCTCCAACACACTGAAGAAAACAAATCTCTTCACTGCACAGAGTACAGTGGGAATACATGGGAGAAAGGGGCAATGTATGGGGAGGAAGAGATCTGAAGAGCAACAGGGCTGAAGCAAAATGTCAAAAATAGTTTTAAAAAGCAAGCACATCATCCTCCAAGACTGGTTACAGAAAAGTCCAGGGACATTTGTGAAGTTACTGGGAAGTTTAGAGGTTGGGAGTGAGTATTCTTTTTTGCTGCTCTTTTTAGGCCTGGGGAGAGAGGAAAGAAGGGAACGGGACAACACAGCGTGTGGCAGGTTGGGGCTGCTATTCACTAGCTAAGATGAAACTGCCTCCTGCAGACACTAGCTGTTCTCTGTTTCACCTTCTCAGAGATGCCTGGAGGTAGTTCATGCTTTCCCTTGCCTTGACTTCTATGCTCTTCTATCAGCCAGCCACTGCATGACTTGGGGGCTGCAAGAGGGAATATCCAGTTCCTAACAGCAAAATAACTTACTCTGCCCCAGCTTTCAGGATCCTCCTCTTCTTCACTGGTTTGTGCTGGAGAGGGACCACACACCCCATCCCTAACAGATGCAAACCTCCAGTTCATTTCACTGGAGCAGAAGCTTCCTCTGTGTGTCAGCTCTCTGATCCAACTACTGACCAAGTACAGGGCTTCTTCACAGCTGGCACTCAATTCTCTCTCCACAATCCTTGTGAGGCTTCTGCTTTAGCCAAGGAAACAACCTAGAATATCTCTATAGCTTTTTGCAAGTTGTGTTTAACCAGAGGTACTTCGAAATTATGAGAATAATTACAGATCATACAAAGTGTTCCAATGGAAAAAGAATAAAATATGTGAGAACTCATTTTAGACAGGCAGCAGCAGTCCAAAATTATGATCATGATTCATTTGAACATGATAATAAACAAAAGTGTTTGCATCAAAGACAGCTGGTAAGAGGAAAACATTCCCAACATGTCCCAGTGGCTGCTCTACCACCAGTCTTCTTATGAGAAGGCCTACGCAACATCAGTCCCTAAAATCCTCTTTGTCAGACTGCACCAATAGTCATCTTGTGCTCTCTTTTTGCCCTGCCCACCCCTGTGTAGCCAGGTGAATAGTAAAGAATGTTTCTTCAATAATTTATTCAATAAAGATCACAAAATTCATCAGGTAAATTATTCAAGACATTATTTGCCAACTTTTGCTGCTCACATTGCAGGGAAGAAATTGAGCTCCTGAGAATGTTGCACACAAAAAGGTTGTGCTTACAAAACAGCCCTGCCAAATCTTAAGCAGACTATTATCTAGCAATCCCCATGCCCAAATAGCTCTGACTGTCCAAAGAAAGGCCAGTAAACAAGACAAAATAGAGGTTTGCTCTCCAGAATCCAAACTGGGAAAAAAAACCCATATATTTATCTTAAAGGTTAGTTCAGTCATCGAATAGTTGCCTAGCAACACTTCCTAGCAACACCACTGCAGAAGAACCACAGTGAGCACTCTGGTACAAGTCAATTAGAAATGGTAATCGGTATGGGAAGACCCAACCATCCTTTCCAATTAGAAAAAACAATTCTAACCTCATCACCATTCTTCATTTTGCTCTGCCTTCCTTCACTTCTCAAGAAAACTACATCAGCCTCAAGTCAAGGTTGGCAGTATTAGAAGCAACACCTAAAAATATAAAACAAACCAGTTCTCTACATTTCCTAATCAATGATCAGTTTCTTCTGCAAAAGAAGCTCAAGAGACACAACTGGCTTCTCAGTACTCTTCAGATGTGGAGATACTTTCAAAGGAAGAGTCCTACAGCAAGCTGTAATGCCAGCACTTGAAGTTGTATTGTTTTTCACAAAGTTCACAGGGCTGTAGCTGGTAACTTCTCTCCATGCCTTGAAGCATAACACAATTAGGAAATGTGGTATTGCGTCAGTAAACTACTACACTTCCCTGGCTCTGAGTCTGTAAGCAATAGCAATGGATAAGAACGGTTTGTTTAAAAAGAAAAAAAAAAGTAATTAAACTGCTTGGTAATTTCATGTCGTTTAATGCAATGTGTTCTGAAATGAGATTTGAAAACTAAAAAGCCAGGCAAATCCCTGAGATAGGAACTATCACATATTTAAAGCCTTTCATACTTGAATCTGTCAATCTCAGCAATGAAATTAAACAAAGAGCAAGAGGAAAAAAAAAAGTGATCCTGTGTGGGCTGGTGACTGAATGAGGTTTAAACAGTCCCATTTACTGATCTCTCCAATACACAGTAACAGCAAAAAATAGATTTCCTGATGTCAAATGACCATAATTTCCTAGTTGTTTACTCTCTCCAGAGCCAAAAAGCTATCTCCTATTTAATTGCTTGCAACAACTGTTACACACTTTCATTAGCGTTTCTCATACTCACTCCCTCCTTTACGTAGATTGCCAGTAATTTGAGGGAACACCTCCCCCAAAGTTTGAAGGAGATAAGCTTCAGCACAGTGCTTACTTACAGACCTCATCCATTTTACCTGCTCACATTCCTAACAAGCTGCAAACTCACAAAACCTTAAAGAATTACAAGTCCCTTCAGAGTCTCAGATCCTGAAACATTCTTTCTCTTTGCTCTCCAAAAGCAAAGAGAACTGATGACCTCCACGTGGCCTGGTATGTCTTCAGTCCTTAAGCACCAGCCAGCACAAGCACTTCACTGCCGTGGCTGAAAATCCTTTTGGGAAAGGGAAAAAAGCTGAGGGTGGGGATTGGCCTGTGATTTGTTCCAGGACTTGTTACTCTTCTGAAGTTACAGGTCCTAGAACATCAGGGAAGAAAAGAATAAGATTGTCTCATCTCATTTATCCCCCTGGCTCAGACAGCATCAGCTGTGACCCACACCATTTCCAAAATGGCCAAGTTTTGCCATATTTTAACTGCTTTGATTTCACAAAAATAAAGATCTATTTCAAAATAATTGACGTGGTGTCCTGGTTTGGGCCAGGATAAAGGTGATTTTCTGGTTTGCACTTTTGCTTTCAGCTAAGTTTCTTGTAGGTAGCTGCACTTGCTGAAATTGACAGCAAGTTTCTCAGACAGTGTCTGCTTCTAGGACTGATAACACTGGATGTTTATAGTTACTGCTAGAGACTGGTGTGCAGAGCCAAGGGCACTGCTCAGCTCTGAGGAACATTTTACCCTGCAGAAGGAGGAAAGAGGTCCCACCTGAACCCCTCCTTTGGGAGGAACGGACAAGACAGACTCCAGAACTGACCAAACAGAGTATTCCATCCCATACCCATACATGAAATCCCATTCCATTCCATCCCACGTCATACTCAGTATAGATTTGAGGGATCACGAGGGTCAAACACCTTCCTGCTTCCTTCCTGCCTTCTTACTGCTCTTCCTGCCCTTCCTTCACCGGTTCCCTGCGTGCTTCGGCATCCTGGGAGGATTCCATCCATTCATCTGCCTGTGGTCCTGATCCATGCCAGCTTGAATCTGTGTCTTCCTGCCTCCAGCTCCCAACTCCTCCTGACCCCAGGGTCCAGCCTGGACTTTCCCAGGGCTGCCCTGCAGCCTCGGTGGTGATGTGAGAGTTATTGGGGGAAAGGGGGGAGGAACGTTGTATCAATTTTTCCTGTATATTTGTATATATTTAGTAATTTTACCTATTTATCATTACTGTTTCATTAAAGCTGTGTAGTTTAGTTTCCAACCCATAAGTCTCTTTCTTTTATTGTCTCTCCTTTCCTTATCAGGGAGGAGAGGGGGATTAATAGAAAGCATCTGTTATTGGGTTTAATTGCCGGGCCAGTGTTAAACCCCGACACATGGCCCACAGGGCACCTGCCAAAACTTTGTTTCTACTCACAAGGGAATTTCTGCTTTTCCCAGCTTCCAAATCCTGACACATGGGTGCAACTGTGACCTGTTTCTTCCCCTTACAACAAAGGCTGGACTGCTGCTCAGGGCTATTTTCTGTCCAACCTCCTACAAAAGATACCCTCAGTTATCACAGAATGTTTTAGGTTGGAAGAGACCTCCAAGGTCATCCAGACCAACATTTGACCAACACCATAAGCTAACTACTAAACCATGTCCCTAAGGACCAGGTCCAAATGCCTTTTAAATGCCTCCAGGGATGGTGACTCCACCACTGTCCAGGGCCATTCCAATTCCTGACAACCCTCTCAGAGTAAAAATGTTTCCTAATATCCAGCCTAAACCTTCCCTGGCACAGCTTCCAACCATTTCCTCTGGTTCACCAAGGAGAAGAGGTGCTTTCCCTCCTTGCTCCAACCTCCCTCGAGGTGGTTAAAGAGAGCTATAAGGTCTCCTCTCAGCCTCCTCTTCTCCAGACCGAACAACCCCAGCTCCTCAGCTCCTCACAGGACTTGTGCTCCAGTCTCTTCATGAGCTTTGTTGCCCTTCTCTGGACATCTCCAGCACTTCCATGTCCCTCCTATAGTGAGGTGCCCAGGGCTGAACACAGGACTCAAAATGCAGCCTCAACAGAGCTGAGTACGGAGGGATGATCACCTCCCTGTTCCTGCTGGCCACAGTGTTCCTGATAAAGCCAGGATGCCATTGGCCTTCTTGGCCACCTGCACACACTGCTGACTTGTAGTAAGTCAGCTGTCAACCAATACCCCCATGTCCCTTTCCAACTTACAGCTTTCTAACCACACTTCCCCACATTAACATTTCCAACAAGATGTGGCTGCTTTACAGTAGCTAACACAGGGAAAATATGGCAGGCATGCCTGGAAGAAACTGACCAAGCTGAGAAATGACATTACAGCTCTAGCAGCATCCATTTTACAGACACTATTAAGAGAAAGCTTATTAGTCTGTCAACTCTACATGGTTAATCTGCAGCCCTCCAGCTGACTAAAGCTAACTACTTGTTTCATAAAGCCCACAGCAAAATTACTCAATAATAACAGAAGGGGTGAAAAAACACAGCTGTGTTTTTTAATGTATAAATTGACAAAGTTATTTGAAAATTCTATATAGCCTTTAGGAAGGAAAAGGTTCCCCACTCTTGTCTGACAGCAATGTATCTGGTAAGAAGGTACAATCAAAACACCTTCCTCCATAGCTGACACATGTTGACACTGATTTTTGTGATGATATCCTGTGTCATCTAGAGCTGGGAGACGGATCTGCCTACACCTTTCATTTAATGTGAACACAGTAAATATATCAAAAGATCACTGAATCGCCAGAGCTAGCTTGGCAGACAACCAAGCTGCTTTGGTTAAAGCAGATTAAAATCTACAACTGAAAAATCATAAATGCATTGAGTATGGCAGATTCGAAGGTCAGAAAGGAGCATCACCATCCCTGACTAAACATGTGAGGCAGAGGGCAGGGATAAACTAAGGGACAGCTCTTTCCTTATCACCTTCTCAGCCTGTCTCAGGGCTCCCATCTCCAAGCTGGGCTGTGGATTTGCTCCCCATTCCCCTCATTGTGCCCCATTGCTGCTCGAGGGGTGCTTGCCAGGCACCTCAGGCTCTCCCAGCTGGGCAGCTCTCCAGGGAAGCAGCTCTCTGGCACAGAGGGATCCCAGGGATGAATGGAAGCACAGGGATTACCTTCTCTTTTGCCCAACCACGGCTTTTACAAATAAAGCAAACCACAGAGTGAACATGTAAACCACACACACAAACACCCTGCCAGAACCACACACGGATTCAACTTCACAAAAAGTACAAAACAGTGAAGTGGTTGGAAGTTGCTCTTCCAAAACCACAATTTGGGATTATGTAAATTCTGTGTTAAGAGCACAGGGAGCAATTTATAGCCTTTTACTGAAACTGCAGTACTGAAACTGTGTTTGCTCATTCCACAAAAGGCCAAAGAAGACTTTTACAAAAGAAATGAAAAGATAAGATGTGAAAGGCAATTTCAGAATTTAAATAAGAAAGCAGTGATTATGCCGTCAGCCCTCAGGACAGGCAGGAGCGCTTTGTTACAAAGTTAGGCTGGAATGAGCCAGGCTCAACTATCAGGAAAATAGAAAGAAGAAAAAAAAAAAAAAAAAAAAAAAACAGAGATCTAAGACACCATCCCTCAGAGGAGTAGGAGGGGGAGTGAATCGGTCACAAGAGAGCCCCATCTAATCCTGAACAATTTGAAAACACTCAGAAAGGATTCTTCAGTGTAGTACACTGGCAAGATGAGACATTACAGTCTGTGCATTGCAAATTCTTTTTATGTTCTTCAGACACAGTCGGAAATGGCAAGGTTCAATTGCACCCCTTCTCAGCGGAGTTTGCTGCTCTGTGCCTACCCGGCTGCAGGCCCAGGGATTCCTCAATTCAGCTTTATCCATACTTACTGGACACGGATGGAGCCAGAGGACAGGTCAAAAGGCAAACAAACAAAACCACAGGAGGTTTCCTGAGGGCCACAGCCCAAGGGGGCAGTGGGCTCCCTCCATGTACCCTCCACCTTCACCACTCAACCTGTTGGGCCCCCAAAGCCCCCCCAGGGACAAGGTCCCCAACTGCTTCAGGAGAAAGCACTCTGTTCTGTACTGCTTTTTGGTAGCTAAGCAAACCACCCACCCCCCTGCCCAACAGGGAAAATATAGAATCAAATGCAAATTCAAAATCTTTGTCACAAAGCAAGAGAAAAAACAAAACACACACAAAGAATATATGGGGCAGGGAGGGTTTTGCCCAGGTCAGGGGCAAAATGTGACACCCTCTGTCACAAACCAGAAGCTTTCACCAAAAAGCAAAACCCACAGGCTTTCCTGGAGACATCTATCCTGAGTATCACGTCCATTCTTGTTTGAAGTTCTCCTTCTACTGACAATCCCAAGTGTCTAAATGGTTATTTGCAGAATACTAAGAGCCAGAGTTTTCAGTTGAAATTAAGACATGCTGCAGCAGGAACCCCACAGACAGCTCTTTTGTAAGTCAGAGGGCAGAGCTATGATGCAAGCTGCTAAACGGCAAGGGGAAAGTGGCTGAGGGGAAAAAACAACAAAAAACCAAACAAAAAACCCCAAAACACCACCAACACACCCCCAAAAAACCAAACAACAACAACAAAAAAACACAAAAAAACCCCAAAAACCAAACGAAAAAAACCCAACACAACAAAACCCAAGCCCAAACCCCTCAACATGTTATTTGAGCATACTGCCACTCTGAAAAGTAACTTTTTCTTTTGGGTAGCCTGCAAACTCCCAGCTAAGCTTCCCCTCTGGACACAAACTGATTGCTAATTAGGCACATACAGGGCAAGATATTGACCAAATTTTTACTGACAAGAGAAATTTAGCACCATCACCTTGACTAAGTCAAGGAGGGAGGGAACAGAAGAAACTCACCTCCCCTTTCTCCACTCCCTCTCCCAATTAACACAGACTGCTGAAAGCAGAATCTTGGGTTCATATATTGTTCATATATGCAATGGTGGTGGGGGGGAACACAGGGGGTGGAATCTGTCACTTCTGTGAGTGGAGAGTTTTAGAGTTAAAGAAACTTCAGTTTCTAAAAAATTGTTGTTTTGTTTGAGGGGATTGCATATTTGTCACGTCTTTTCTTGCCTGAGGAACCACAAGTTCTTTGCAGAAAACAGTCTGTCACAACAGTAGATACAGACATGTAAAATAGAATCTGAAAATAAACTTGGGCTGGTATAGCAGCTTGCCTTTTCACTGGGAGGTATTTTTGCAAGAGGCCATCTCTTTGTCTTCCGAGAGAGAAAAAACACTTTAGGATTGGACAGAGGGAAATCTGAATGCATTTGCAGCTGATTCTCTGAACCTTCAGTAGTTTAGTTCTAAAGGAATGCAAAAATTGAAACTACATGAGGATTATATTTATGAGTGGAGTGGCTCACTATCTGTCACTTTTCCTGTCCATTCTTTGTCAAGCATAAACAAATAAAAGCAGTGAGTGGAGACCTCCCAGGTTCAGGTGAAGCAGTATTTCCACTTGCTGTGACTCCTTTCTGCAGGCAGCTTGCCTTCACACAAATGTCAACTAGAACTCCACTACTTGTCAGATAATCAGATAGGCAGCATTTGGGTGGATTCCCATGCCTGACAAAAGGCAGCACACAACATTTCCAGCACGCCAGGGGAGCAAACAAGGGTTTAGCATGTCACTCCATATTCTCCCACAGAGGTAAAGGGAAAAAAAAATAAAAATCTGCTGCTGCTCAAGATTCAGCATCTGCCAATTTGCACACTTTTCCTCAGAGAAAGTAGAACAAGGAAAATGGGTTTTGCAGAGGGTTTTTTTTTTTTGTCTTCTCTGATTGTGTTGTCCCCAAAACAGGTTCTTTACTCAGTGTGAAGTCCAATCCACATACAGAGACAAGATACCACGTTTAGTATGATCTTGGGTGCCAGGACTGGGTGCCAGCAGGTGGGTGCCAAGAGAGTAGCACACCATAGTGACAGAACACATAATATTTATACAGTATGAACTGAGATCCAGTTACAGTGTTTATCTCACCTATTTCCCTTGATCAGTCTCTGCATATGCAGAGGTAAGGGTAAAGAGCTGTGCTGTTTTGGCTTGAGTGTGTGATTTTTATCACAATAATGAGTCTGCCTCGCCTTGGTTCTGCTGACTTCATTCCCCTTATATACAGCATGGTAAACAGCACGGTAAACTCTGTAGGGCAGTTCCTCCTCCCTTTGTTTATCCAAAGGGTTAAGATACCTAAAAGGTTGTGTCCAGTCCCTCAGTCCTTGGCAGGCCAGCAACTGCCACCCCTGAGCAGTCATTCTGAGAACTGTATAACAAGTGCAGCCTCATTACTTCTCAGGGTTCAGTCTAATTCAATCGGGATCTTCAGAGAAATGACTCACTAGGAGAAGGGAAGGTTGAAGTCCCCTTGGAAATTTAACAATATTGAAATTTCAAAACACTGAATTCCACAGGAATACAGAATAGGTATCAGCTGTAACAGTGGCAAAGCTCTAAGATTCTTGGCAACCCTGAAGTAGTAGGCACAGCTACCCAGACATGAAAAGCATTTGGGAGGTGACACAGCAGCATGCTGATGACTCCTTGGAAAGAATTGCTGCTCTAAAAGACAGAGAAACTACATTTCCAAATGGTAAATGTCAAAGTGTTCAACTATACCTGCACAAGAACCATTTGCAGGATTCAAACTACATACAAAGGCTGGGGAAAACTGCTCACACTGCTTTACAGTGCAAAGGACCAGCTTGATGTGAAGTCAAGTGCTTAAAAAGGTGCCAGCTGCTCTATTCCACATCAGTTTGCAATGGGAGATGGGAGAGAAGACCAATCATCCACTGTTCAGAGCATCCCACATCAGAAGCACTCATTCCTAGGTGGAAGTTGAGTAACTTGCTATTGCGTAGTTGCTATCATATGCATAAGCAGAGCAAAAGGGTGTATAGGGGGTTTACTGAACATATTTCTTCCCTATTTTCTTGGAACATGTGGAAAGCAGTCCAAAGTAGAGGTTAAGAAGTCGAAGTGGTTATTGCATTGAAGGGAATAGATCTGGAGGGCTCCAAGCATGAGAAATGCTAACTATTGTGATTACCACAAACTGATCTTAAAACAGATACCATGATAAAGAGTAAAGAATGGGCATAGTCTTCAAAGGACAGTCATTTTGCATTGCCTATCAGCAACAGTTCATTTATGGCCCATGGCCTCCCTATGTGCTATAATTATGTGCACACAGACCAGTATTGCTCAAAACTACTTTCCATTCTGAATGATTGCTCCTCATGCTTCAAGTCAGGAGTGGCACTGGACAAGGATGACGGGTCCTGCTGGAGGTCATAGCACTGGATGATCTTCAAGGTCTCTTCCAACCCAAACCATTCTGTCATCTTCTATAATCTGTGATCTTCTAAATCAAAATAAAATTATACTCTTGTGTGCACACAAGTGTATAATCCAGTGGCAATCGCTTTACAGATTAGAACATTCAGGTAGCCCAAATACAAAATAATCCTTTGTGCTCATGTATTAATAATGTATTTCTAAAGAAGCAACAGGGGAAAGGCATGAGGCAGGAGCCTGGCAAGCACACACAAAGTACATACATGGAGTTTCCAGGTTAGTCTATTAACAAACACTAAGCACTTCTGTGCCATTGCAGGGAAAGCAGATGAAGGACCAGAACACCCAACCCAGTACACTGTGTTCTGCTGAAGAGCCACAACCACTATTTCTTGCCAAGGCAGCAAGCAGATCTGCAGATCCTTTATAAAAAAAAGGCAACCATGATGTTATATATCCCTTTACCACTGGGTTCTGCAGGAGCTCCACAATTGCCACCTGCTTCCTGAAAAAGCCAAGTGTGCCAGAAAAGAATGAGAAAATAGACCAATTTATACACAGAAGCAGAACATCTGGCAATGTTCTACACATCTTTATCTCTGGTGTTTGCATTAAAGTTCAGTGATTTGATTCTGGTTATCCCTCACCTTCCATGCCTGTACCAAAACAAATGTTTGTTTTATATTGTGTTGCTCCCTTCCTACAGAGTCTTCAGGACTCTTCTTCCTTTCCAGCTGCCAGACTTGGCAATACTTGGCACTCCCTGACTTATTGGGTGGTCTTTGAAGCTCAAGATTTCACTAATTAATTTCCCTGCTTTATTCCTTTTAAGGATTCCTTCTTAAAAGTGAAGGGATCTGCTCAGTTTTGGGAAATTACACTGTGCTAGTATGTGCTTTTTATAACCAAGAGCTTAAGCATGAAAGGGGAGAAAGCCTGAGAGTACATCTAGTCAGGCTATACCATAAATGAGCTGGAGAATAGAGCTCACAGGGGAGATGAGGAACAGCTTTCTGGCCTAGAAGCAGCCTTCTCTTCAGGAAGATGAAAATTGATTTGTGCACTCTGGTTCAATTAATTATTGTAGTCACCCCCATGCAACTGAGTTGATGCTTTTCCAAGAGATTTTCCACCAGGAGCTTCAACAATAAGTGGTGCTGGAGGCTGCCAATCATACCAGTGCAGTGCCGAAGCCAGGCTGACTTTCATTGTGCTTCATCATCCCTGGAGCCCACATTTTCTTTCATCTTCAAGGAAGTCACAAACAACTTTCCTGTCCAGCTCACCAGCAAGCCACATTTCCAGGTGATCAAAAAAACCCAGCATGTCACCATCCATAAGCTCCTGCTGCCTTGCCACCGCTTCCTGGGGCTCTTCTCCCTGTTCTGTTAAAACCCAGCTACAGTTTTGCAGCTATCTTCTATTGTAGGCTGTGACAACTCTGCAATTTCTCCAGATTCATAGGAGTCTTCTCCTCTGAGGTAAAGACAATGCTTTCTGATGACCTCAGGAAACAAGGCAAGCCAGCTTGTAACTCAATTCATTTACCAAATATGAAAATAATATTGTGCAGCTCTCCTCCACAGAGGTAACAAACCTCCAGCCCTCGGGTTACAGACCACGTTCTGATTCCCCACCTTTATATCATTAGGCCAGGACATGAAAAAGTTCCTGCTATACGGAAGAGACTCTTAAGATTCTCATAGCCAATTTTTCTGTTCATTTGATTGGGACTGGTTGAGTTAAATTGATTTTTACAATGCATTTATCCTCTATAGGGACTTTTTTTTTTTTTTTTAAATGCTGATTTGCTGAAACTGTGCCTATCCAATACTCATTACTGAAATGCATGGAAAGCTGCCAAAAGAAGCAATTCCTTCTGACTAAACAAGGGATTTATTACTGAGAAACCACCGCATAGGGTAAAAATCCATCACAGACTTATTGATTTAAGCTGATTGTAAGTAATCACACACAATTTATATTAAGTGAAACATACTGCCATCTAATTTAGAGTAAGTGAATTGAATTCTACTACTCTGAATTCTGTTTAAAAGCAAACTCTAATTGATATCCAAATAGGAATAATTGAACCTTTCAGAAAACATGAATAAAATATTCCATTATCTCTGTTTATTATGTATTGATAGGTCATTTTTACCTATTTAAAACTAGTTAGGTGTAATTATAGCATTATATTTCAGCAGAGATTTATATATAAGCCTGAGGGCAAGTTAAATAGAATTGGATGAGTACTGCACCTGCAGTGTGGAAAAAAGAATTTGACATGCAGGATGCAGTTTAAATTACTTCAACTCACTCCTAATATAGAAACCTCAAACTTTGCCTACTTTCCATAAAATATATGATAAAATAAAGTAACGTATCTTATTAAAACATGCTTTTCTCACCCCTAGAGGAAGCATCTCAGGATGAAAACTGTAACATACAGCACAAATTATCTTGATCAAGATCACTTTCAGGGAACTGTGCTTGTCAGCCTCCTTTGATATGTCACATAATTAGATCCCAGTCCTCAGTAGTATTAGTCAGCCCTATAGCCAATTCTGTTTCTAAACAAACATTTGAAGGTATTTGCTGTTCTTTTAAACTGCCAATGTGTTATCACTATGCTGAATTTTTAAAAAATCTTGTTCAGAATGATCTCTCTTGCACTCAGAAATTTTACTATTCATATTTAAAGATGCAAGAACATATTTTTATTAATAAAATCCCTGATGTATAGGCCACAGAGTGTGTCACAACTTCCAGTAATCAATTGGCTTCATAGCTTTTGAAGACCAGAAGCCCACCTCAAATGGTTCCTCATGGAAACTCTCTCTCAGGTCACAGTTCAAGACTGACGTCATTTCTCAGCAGGAGTACTTCTGTGCCAGATCACAACAGAAGCAACTCACAGACTTCACCAGAAACATCCCAACAGTCCTTTCCACTGCAGGCTGGGTTCAGAGAGCTTTCATCAGCTGCCTGTTCACAGGAAGGTGAGTTTCTAGTCTTACATGAAGTAAAAATACATATATAATGTGTTCCCATGAAAACAACTTGAAAATTGTATTTTTTAAGTAATTCTCCAACACACGTTGCACACATAAGTTTGAACTTAATCCTGCAGTGAGCTGCAAGTAAGTGGAACAGTTGTCCATAGCTAGCCTCATTAGAGTTCCATTAAGTCCATTTGCATAGTGCATTGCAGGACTGGTCCCTTAGGAATCTGATGTTCCTGGAGTTTATTAAATTGCTGGGTATCTTCAACAAGGCATCAGTTCTACATTCAACTCATAATTTATTTTGATTTACCCAGTTAGTACTAGCCACCTGTTAGCTGTTATTTTTGCACAACTAGATGCTTCCATTTATATAAACTTTTCCCATTTTCATCATAACCTGACTCTTAACACCAATGCCTTGATTAAACACTGCAAAAGGCTCTCTGCTTTTCTTCTGCTCTGAGGTGAAGTCAGACTGTGCTGAATTATACAAGAGGACACCCATGCCCCTCAGGGACTTGCCAAGAATGACAAATTCTAGAGAAGTTCCTTAGAAATAAAACCTGAATTGCAAGCTCAGTTTTTTAAAACAAAGTTATCTACTACAAATAGCAGAGACTTTTTTTTTTTCTGTGCAGTGGTGTGAATGTTTTCAGGCCGTAACAAGTCTGCACACAATTCAGAAGCACCTGAGTGACATTTCCACCCCAAAGAACATTCACTGGGTGCAGGTAACTGAGCTGGCATGATGTGCTTGCTTGTGTTCGAAAGCATTTATTCCATATAGAAGAACATATGATATAACATAGAATTACAACATATCTCAGGTTGATAGAGACCCGTGAGGATCAAGTTCAACTCTTTGCTCCTCTCAGGACTACCTAAAACTAAACCATATGATTAAGAGCATTGTTCAGATGTTCCATGCACTCTTGACAGGCCATGACCACTTCCAGGGGTGCCTGATCTAGGGTCTTACCAACCTCTCAGGGAAGAACCTTTTCCTAATGTCCATCAGGAACTTTCCCTGTTGCAGATTCACTCCATTTCCCTGTGCCCATCACCAGAACAGGATCAACATTTCTTCTGCTGCCCTCCTCAAGGTGGTTGTAGCCTGTGACTAGGTTACCCCCTCAGCCTTCTCTTATCCAAGCTGAACAAACCGATGGACCTCAGCTGCTTCTCCCAAGTCTTGTTCCAAACCGGTTTACACTCCCATTTCTGAGGCCTTGCACTGCTGCTTGGAAAGAGGGCCACAGACTGCAAGAACATTTGTGTGAAGTTCCTGAGCTAGTCACAGCCACGGGCAGGGACTCCCCAAACCACCTGCTACCAGCTACTGCACTCTTTGTTAAAAGAAGTGTGAGGAATTAGCAAGTTAGAGCAAAAAGTAATCCTTTTCTCTGAAGGGTAAATTTATCTTCATCAATAAATACAAGTAAAACTTCAGTCAGAGATAAACTGTCACAAGGGAAAGAAGGGAAAAAAGGTTTGTCAAGGGAACACATAAGGTTGAGCACACACAACTAAGAATTTTTCTGCTGCCTTTCTCCTTCTCCTCTCTCAGCAGTCCAGCTACTTCCATCCAGGCTGTGAAGCATATAGTAGAAATGTAACAGACAAACTAGCAAAAAAAAACAGAAGAAAGTTCAGTAGAGCAAATGAAGAAAGACAACGTGGGCAGAGTCTTTGAACAGAAAACAGTGAAATGAACAATTTGAGAATTGTCTTTTGTCATCAAAAGCAGCTGGCAGTAGGGCTGTTTCTGAGCAGAGCTCTACAGGTTACAGTCGTGATCAATGGGAAACACAGGTGCTTCCAAGGCAAAGCAACAGCAATAGCAGATCCTCCCCTCCTTTATAATCTTACTTATTCTGATGCAGAAGCTCAAGTTCCTGAGACAACCTGTGTCAAAGACATCCTAAAACCATGGTTTTGTTGTTTTGACTAACCCATTTCCTCAGACTTGGATCACTGTAGCATATACCACAGAAAAAAAATCAGATTCCTGAGATGAAATGGTTTAATCTACAGTTGCAGTAGTAACAGCAGAGAAGTACCTGAAGAGTGCTAATGCCTTCTCTTCACCCCCATCCAAAAGTGATGGCTCACATTCCCTTTGCTTCAATTTTAAAAGGCTGTTCCAGTGAAAGCTGCTTGCCATTTGTGTTGCACTGCAGTAGTTTGACATGCTGCTTTTCAGTATTAAAGTAACTCCACTGTTAACAATTTCAACAGCCCAAGCACCAGAGGATGACAGCAGAACTGACACCATGCAGGACACAAAATGAGATGTTACAAAGTGAAGCTTCAACATCCTTAAGCACTTGAAGCAGCAGTTAGTATTTGCTTTCTTTCCAGTCCAAAAGGAAGCAGTTTTATTAAAGGACAAGCTATCCATTCTATACATTCAAACCACATCATTTCCCACAGGTCTAACAGAAGCCAGTGCTCTCCTGCCCCATATGCAGTCCCAGTGCTGTCCCATATGCAGCAGAACTGAAGTTAGAGAGCAAACACAATCAAAGTAGAAAGGCAACATTTTCATTCACTTCAGATTAAAATCAGAGGTTTTGCAAACATTAGAAATTAGCCTTTTTTTTGTGGTTATAAAGGACATCCCTGCCCTACCTTGCTCAGGCCTGTCACAGGCCCATGCACAAGCTCCAGCCTCTTCCAAATATTGTATTTTCATAAAACCTTGCACTAAGATGTCAAAAAAGTCAGCTCTTGCACTATCCATCTCACATCCCTTCATCTCCTGCCCCAAGCCACGTATAACTTCCCAAATCTTGTCTCTTCATTTGCAACAGGGCTTCCCTGCACATACTGCTTTGGCAATTAAAGGCACAGTCCTCTCAATGAAAACGGAGGGGTTTTTTTTGTTTTGCCAACCCCTGACCTCCAGCCTGCGTAGAAATCCTAAGAAATCACCCCCAAAATCCTGTGGCCAGCCATGGGCCACCCAGATCCCAGCTCCACAGCACTGTCCATAGGGGTTGAAATTAACCCCACATCCACCCCTGTGACCTCTGATTGCATAGGCTGGAGGAAGGAGAGGGCACAGTGCTGCAGCTGCTGTTCTGAGTGCTCACAACCCCATCCTTCTGCTCTTCCTCCTTTCTGCTTCTGCCTACACTGAAGCTGTGGTGAGTGGTCCACAGGGCTCCCAGTGAGACCTTGGGGAAAGGGAGGTGGGTAAGAAGTGAATGTGGAAAATGCTTTAAGAGGAGGAAAAAAACCAAAGTGACTTGCTGTAAGTTGTTTACAGCCTATATGAGAATTGGAGAGAAGTTGGCAGGAGTGGTGCAGACAGGAGGCGTTCCTTTTGCCCAAGAAACACACTTCTAACACAGCAAAGTATCACAAAGGTTTCCTTTCTCAAAGCTGCCAGGAAAGTGACTTACAGGAGCATCTCAGAGCACTGATCAGATCTCCATCTACGTGATGCATACCAAAGGAAATCAAACAATAAGATTTAAAGATAAAGCACTGTCTGGCAGAAGCTGCACAGATGCAAAATGCCACAAGGGAGCACAAAGTAGCCACCAAACATAGCACAGCCCAGATCCTGTACCCTACCAGGATCTTGCCCCCTTACTGGGTATGGTTTTCAATAGGTCACAGCTTGCAACAGCAGAGAGCTTTGGAAGAACAGGCTTAAAAATCCTAATGTGCAACTGCCACATAGAGATTATTTTGCTTCTATTTCTTTTCCCACAGGAGGCAAGACACTGCCAGTCTCTAAAAGAGGCAAGCACAGGCACTCATTTTTTTATTTTGTTTTGTGTTTTAAATAACCTCCCTGACACAGTCTCTAGGGAGATTTGAAGGCCTTGACTGCCCACCGACAAAAGAAAAACACCACAAGATGTTTGCTGTCCTGGGTTACGGTTTTAACCTTAGGAGGACTTCTTTAAGGAATAAACTAAAATTTAAGTTGATGTATTTCCGAATAGCACAAAAAAATCCCCTCAGAGCCACATCTTCCTTTGGTACCCCTGTGACAGCATCCACACACACCTCGTGTTTACAGCCTGTTACTTTGTGATGGTTGTCCTCTCCTTGCTTTGGATCTCAGAAAAGGGAAATATTAATACTGAATGTGAAGGAGAAATGCACCTGTGTGATGAGATTTGTGAGCTGGCATAGAAGCTGTCAAATTGAGGAAGTGTCTTGCAACTGCCACAGTACAATGAAAACATTCTTTAAAACTCTGCAACAACTTCAGACAGAAAATGAAACTACCTACTCATGGAGACTGTACTGTGTGTGTGAGCACATCAGCCTCTGCTCCAGATTATAGTGTGAGTGGGCGCAAACCCTATTTCCAAAATGCTGGAGCAAAGAGGGACAGGCAGACCATTTTCCTTCCCACTTTCCCAGTGCCAAAGTAACTCACGACTGCAGTATGGCTTTGGAGGAGACAGAACTGCCAGGATCCTACGTTAAACTAGCTCCTAGCCTTGGACACCCTTTCCCCTCCACAGCACACAAAGATTCAGCTGTGGCAGAAGCCTCATGTTCAGAGCCACACAAAGCCAAATGAGGTGGGAAGAAGCCTCAGTTCACTAGAAGAGAAGCTGAGACAGACCACTGCCCAGCCCAGTGGACAATTTCAGTCTTCTTCAATTTCAGGAGCATGCAGTCTATATAATGAATGTGCTCTTTCAGGAATCAAAATAAAGATGCACATGAAGCTGAAAACACTGCAGAGCACATACATACTTGAGCTTGCAGATCTGTCAAGCAACAAGACTTTCTTTACAGGGATGATCAAGACAGGTTTTGTTTTACCACAATTCCTGGAAAGCTGCTGCTAATTCCAGTGAATCATACTTTGCCTTGTAGCAAAGGCTCCAGGAAAGATGAAGACTTATGTACTTCAGACAGGCAGAGATTTTAATGGATCCCCAGGAAATCTGGATCTTGAGCTCTTGCTGGAAGTTTGAACACTGAAATGCAAGTAGAGGCAAGCAAATATTTGAGGTATTTAACCTCTCCCAAAACTACCAGAGCTAAGGACCCAAGTGATGAATGACTTACAAAAACACGTCTCTGATTTTGGGAGGTCATTCATGTCAGCATCAAGCAGCTACTAAGAGGTGTGGAAGCATTACCCAGCACCTTCACTGTAGCCTTCAGTGCTTCTGAAGTCAGGGAGGCACACTGGGTCTGCAGGGCAGAGTGTGATCAGCTTCAGGGCTTTTAATCACGGTTGTGCTATTATACCAAGTGTAAGTGCAAAGGTGAGGAAAAAGGGGTGCTTAGTAACGCTATTTTGAGGCCAGAGAAAATGAGATTACAGTCAGGAATGGAAGATTGGTATTTTCAAATCAGTACTGTACAATACAAGCAGTAACGGCATTTATCCAATTAGCTCATTAAGGTGAGTAAGAGAAAGGCTGGAGAGGGACTTTTCACAAGAGTGTCCAATGATAGGACAAGGGGAAATGGTTTTAAACTAAAGAAGAAGAGGTTTAGGCTACATCTTAGAAAGAAGTTCTTCAGTATGAGGTTGATGGGACTCCGGCCCAGAGAAGTTGCTGAAGCCCCCTTCATGGAAGTGGTCAAGGCCAGGCTGGGTGAGGATTTGAGCAACCTGGTCTAGTCAAGAGGCATCTGGGCCCATGGCAGGGAGGTTGGAGTAGATGATCTCTAAAGTCCCTTTCAACATAAGCCATTCTACAGTTCTATGAAACTAGTAAGATTGCAAGAGGCTAAAACTTAATGAAACCAAAAGAGAGGGGCAATGAAAACATTTTTCTAAAACAATGAGAGGTTGGTGACTATATGCAGTTTGAAAAGTTCACCTGAGCACAGATGGTTTATGGGCACTTTAAGTGAGCTCATATCCCAGGCAGAGCAAGAACGGATGAAAGTTTTCCCACAAAAAGCAAAACCAACACAACAAACAAACAAACTAAAATCCAAACAAAAAACTCCCCAACTTGTGAAAACACAGCAAATGACAAAATTCTGCAGATGAAGCTTGTTAAGCTGTTTGCTAGATAGAACTACACTGTAATACACTGAAAAGAAAGAAAATTATCATTGTGAAGGTCTCACTGCTTGCAGAAGCTTATTAACTTGTACCACAGCCCACATGTTCAGTGAATATTCAGACAGTTAGATCTAGCAAGGAACTATGGGGAAGAGAAGGCAGCCAGCCTAAGAAAAGAACCAGCAGACCAAGAGGAATAGGTATTTTATACAGTTACCAACATTTAATGCAGAACACTATGCTAACAGTGGATAAGTCCCCAAGTATCTGCACGGGACCAATGGCCATTACACACACAAGGGGAATAGGAAACCACTCTGCTCAGCATTGATTTCACCCAGGCACTCCAGTCAAGGAAAACTTCCTCCCAGGATGTTTAAGGAGAAACTAATGAAGACTGTCTTATGCATGCATTTATTAAGATTTTCTCAGTACTGAGCATTTTGCCTTTTAAGTTTCATGTGCAGCTTGAAAGCCAGGAAGAAGGCAAACCATTCCAAAGAACACCAGCTCTTTAGAGGATTAGGAATTAAGTTAACTGCACATTAGAGATAAAATACTGGAGTGCTTGTCTTTATTCTTTTCAAAAAAACATAAGGCATTGAGCTAGACAGCACGATTAACTTCTTTCAACTTCTCACTGTTACTGCTGAGATAGCAACATGGTAGTCTCACAGAAACATTAAAAATTATGGAGCTATTAAGTTAAGACTAAGTGAATTTAGGGCAGACAAAAAATTGTAGCCCAGAAGATAAGTCTTCTGTTCATGTAAAGCGCAGCCTGAGCACTAGTAGTGTTAGAATGAATCCCTCAAAACCAGAAGTCATTCAGGGTTTGAAGGGACCAGCTCTGGGGCTTTAAAATGTTATTCTGCATTCCTCCTCTTCTGCCTAACTCACTATCCATCTGGCTACTTGGTCTCTGTGAATGATGAATACCTAGCTGGTGAAAAGGATCAACTTGGGAAACCACAGCTGAGATCTCATCACTTTGTCCTTTACTAGCTCTGTGCAGTATTGAACATTTCCTTTAACTAGGCTCCCCAGTTATAAACTCCTCTTACAAACATCATGCTCAAAAAACAAAAAAAAAAACTGGAAAAAAAAAACAGGAAAAAAACAGGGAAAAAAAAGAAAAATCACAACCAAAACCCATTTAAGTCTGTGAGCTGCTGAGATACTACACAAACCACAAATTTTGATCATCAAACAGCCTAACATATACTACAAAGACAGCAGCACAACCCAAAACTTACCACGACTCCTGGGAATACACACACTCTTCACAAGGTGAAGAAATTTCTCTCTTCAGTGTGTAACTACAAACCTTCAACTTTTCTCTGTGGCTCAGTGAGTTGCTAAGTTTAAGCTTTGTGGCGGCCTTTAGGCATTACTGCTCAGCTACAAACAGGGATCAGTACCACATGTACATTCAGTGTGCCAGGCTATGCCCTAAGGCATTTGCCATCTAGGCACATCAGGAAGCATTCAAGCTGCTGAGAAATTTCCAGAAAAATACTGGAAAAAACAACAAACTAAAATGGAAATGCTTCCTGGAAATGTACTTGTTTCCAGTAGAATGCTGCCCCATACACTCTCCTTGTAGGCTACAGAGATTTCACAATATCACAGGCAGAACAGAGACATAGATTACCTGAAAAGACTCCCAGTTTACCTGCTACAGGATCAGCAGCCTTAGGAAACTTGTGTTGGCTTTACTTTTAAATTTGTGGCTTGTGCACCTCTCTAGGAAAACATGAAAAAGGAGCCTCTGCTCATATTTCAAAATTAAAATATATTCATTAGAAACTAGTTTGGGTTTCTATGGACTGAGATGCATCTGTATTTTGGGAACATGGAACTCTGGTTACTGCAAAGATTCAGTTCCTGATTTTTAGCACCCCTGAGAAACTCATCCTGCTCTGGAATATGCACAGCAAAACAGGGATTCACAGAGATATGAACCATACCAGCTGGTATGGTCCCAGTTTTTGTTTGCTCTGTTGGCAAACAATCTCGGACTGTGGCAGTGCTGGGGCTGTAGAAACCACTACTTTATTTTGGCTAGGACACTGCAAAATTACATTTCCTGTTTTGTCTTTTAAATTTATCGAGAGTTTCATTCTCCACCCAGAAGAATAACTTTTCATGTTTATTGCTTTCATAGTTCTACAGGATGTAATTGTAATGTACAATATACACAGAGAATTTTTGAAAATTAGGCTTATTTTGATAGTAGGCAAACTATGTAAGCCTGTGGGTCTCTGAAGTGAAAAAACCATACAGAACTCCACAATCCCAAACCAGTGCTGTTGCCAGATAACCTTTTCCCCTTGTATTCTAAACTGGAATGAAAATGCAACAACTTTACTGAGTGAATCAAAACAGGCAAGTTTGCCAGAACTTTTCCAATAACATCTCTAGTAATTTTTTTTTATACCTATGGAAAATTTAGGAACACCTGTGACTCTGGCTGTCAGCATTGAAAGAGTTTGTTGTCAACTTCAACAGGTCTTCAGCTACCTAGAGAAAAAAAAGATTCGCAAGTCTCTTCAGCCTGTTAACCTGTCTTTGGACCACTTTCAGGTCCAAAAATTCACATAATAAACTGTTGGAGAGTTTTGGAAGAAAATGGACATGTGAGCAATCCTGACTATTTAGCTTTAGCCAGAGTGAGCTAAGGGCCTTGAGGCCCAGCTGCAAGGTTACTAAAAGATCAGCTACTCGCAAAAGATAAGGGAGCGTAGAGGCAAGCAGGTGAACACAATCAGGTGTTGCCCGTTAGGAGGAGGAAGGTGTGAGCTCCTCTTAGCGCAACGGTAGTGACTCTGACTGCAGATCAGAAGGCTGTGGGTTTGAATCACGTCACAGTCACCGAAAAAACAGGAGACTGTTCAGCCCCCTCCTCTGGCAGCTCTAGAGAAGTGAACCCAGCTCGCCTCTGGAAGCTCACCTTTTATTGGTCCCCCAATTCTGCTCATGCACAGTTGGGGCCAGCCCTAATTAGGCACAGGTGGGCTTAACAGGAGCTCATGCCTTTCTCCTCCTGACTGGCAACACCTGATTGTGTTCACCTGATTGTGTTGCCTCTACAAGGGAGTTAGCAGCAGAAAAATATAGGAAAGCAGATGTAGCTAACCGCAAGAATTTGTTACCTAAAGAGGCCTGACCTTTGAGTTCTATATAATGCTGTGTGATAATTAATAAAATCGAGATGTGTTTCAACCATATTGGTGTTTGCCGCAGTCTCCATTTTTGTGCTCTTCCCGACAAATGGCACCCTCTAACAGGGACTCCGAATTGCTATTGTTGCTTTGAGTGACAGTTTACCTGGATGTCGGGAGATGTGGATGGGAGTTGGCACTACTTGGCAATCACAGTAGGAGCTGGAAGTAAGGCGGCCACGCACCCCTGTAAGGTA
The DNA here is from genome assembly GCA_038090715.1 of Florisuga fusca. NCBI lineage: Eukaryota > Metazoa > Chordata > Aves > Apodiformes > Trochilidae > Florisuga > Florisuga fusca. The sequence continues at coordinate 37,457 of JAAWXA010000046.1, read as the reverse complement.
GGCACTGTAAAGCTGAGGAAAATGCAGACAGAGGTGACAGTGTTGTTACTAGGCAGTATACTCTGTAAGAGAGGGATTCCTAGTAATCCAAAGTAGATGTATGAGTTGATCAAGTCCCTATGGGATGAAATTAGTGAACATCTAAGAAGGCTAGAAAATGAGCCATGTTGTGGAGACTGATTCGAGCCACATTAAAAGAAATGAAAAGTGAGAGGGCAGCAGCAGCCTCAGCGTTTGCTGCCTTAACGCCTGATCTGCCAGTACCGACAAATGCTCAAAATATGGACTCAACCTCTAAACAGTTACTTGAGACACCTAAAATACCCCTAGAAGCGCCTGCGGGGGCAATACTGATTCAAGCTCAGCCAACTGTGCCATTTGACCCTGTGGTTCCACCGAAAACTAAAAATGGGACCAAGAAGCAAAACCAAAAGCGACTGAAAATGCCACTGCCACCAGAATCGTCGGAGGACCTAGAAGGAGATAAGCCGGAGAACACGGGCGAGGAATCTCAGAATGCAGACCCCCCCTCCTTCCCACGCCTCCCAGCCACTCTGCCACTGCCTTCCTCCCCACTTCCACCGCCTGATTTATCTTCTCGATTACCATTGCCATCAATCTATCCTCCACGTCCCCTGTCAACACCAGCAATGCCTGCCATAGAGCAACAACCAAAGAAAGAACTGGGACTCGGAGACAAGCAACTAAAGGAACTGATGAAAAAACTGAAAGAACTGGAGACCAAGGATGAGTATACCCCTGAAAATAACCCTAGTTTTTGCTCCGGGGAACATCCTGAACAACCCAGGGGCACTAATCCATTTTTACCTCCTGATCCATTCCCTATTCCTGCTCTTACTTCCCTTAACCCTTTAACACCCACTGCTCCACCTCTTCCAACATGGGGAGGGGGAGTGGGAGTGGGGATCCGGTAACTAGATGGAAGGGAATTATTTGAAATGCTATAGTTGAAGGAGAAATGGTTCCTAACATGGGTCTGATGGTTTTTCCAGTGATTGTGGGACCAGGAGGAGGAGGTCAACAGGCTGCATTTGATTGGATAATGATAAAAGAAGCCAAAGCTGCATAACGCAGTATGGTTTGAAATTGTCATTTACTCCATCTCTTTTGCAACATGTTTTTACTGTTCAATTGTTGACGCCATATGACACAAAAATGCTCATTAATACTCTGTTAACTCCTTCTCAACAACTGCAATTTCATCATAAATGGCAAATGCTGTGTGAAAATGCAGCTGTGATTCCTAGACAGAACACTGATGTGCTATACGGAGTGCAAGCAAAAATGTTACTCGGTGATGGTCCTTTTGTACGTGCAGATTTGCAAGTGCACTTTCAAATTGAAGTGTTACAACTTTCACAAGAATTGGCATATAAAGCTTTGCAAACCGTGCATGATCCTGCACAAGCAACCCTTTCTTTTACAAATATTAAACAGGGTGGAGCAGAGCCATATTCAAAATTTGTAGATCTCATATTCAGCGATAACATCACATCCCAATTTATCAGAAGAGATGAAAACAAATTTTTTTTATATGTTAGCATATGACAATGTTAGTGAAAAAACTACACGCGCGTTAGGACCACTCCTGAAAGGTGCTACAGCAGCCCAGTTGTTAGAAGCTTCTGAGCGAATGCTAGAAGCAGATAAAGCTGCTTAAGAACCACCATTGCAATGTGGTCCTCAGTATTGTGGTGTATGGTGCACTGGTGTTTCAAACAGGGACAAAAAACTTGGTTGGTAATTACACTTTCAGTTTTGGTTTGGGAGATTGTATCGCTTCATCTTATTTCAGGCTGACTCCACCAGATTTTAGTAGCAATAGCATTTCATTTTTGAATCTTCTGGTTGGTGTTGTTAATTTTTCTCATATATTAGTGAGGAGTAAGACAAAAAACACAGTCCTGAGAATGAGTATGCCTTTTCAGAGGCTGGGAGTTGCTGTTTGGAGAGTGAGAGCTGCCCCTGATACACAGAGCACCCCCAATCCTGCCTCTGCAGCTGCTTCTCATCTCCCGCTCAAGTGAGGGCACAACCCTCAAAAATAAGAAGGGGGTATTGTTGGAGAATTTTGGAAGAAAATGGACATGTGAGCAATCCTGACTATTTAGCTTTAGCCAGAGTGAGCTAAGGGCCTTGAGGCCCAGCTGCAAGGTTTCTAAAAGATCAGCTACATGCAAAAGATAAGGGAGTTGGCAGCAGAAAAGAAGATGGGGAAGCCGATGCAGCTAACCACAAGAATTTGTTACCTAAAGGAGGCGTTGCCTTTGAGTTCTATATAATGCTGTGTGATAAATTAATAAAATCGCGCTCTTTTTCAACCATATTGGTGTTTGCCACAGTCTCCATTTTTGCGCTCTTCCCGGCAATAAACATTTCATTTTGGAACTGAGTAGTCTATTATTATGCAATCTATATGGATAACTCCTATTACAAGAAAGACATGGATGTGCTGGAGTGTGACCAGAGAAGGGCCACGAGGATGATCAGAGGGCTGGAGCACCTCTCCTGTAAAGACAGACTCAGAGAGTTGGGATTACTCAGTGTGGAGAGAAGGCTCTGAGGAGACCGTATTGTGGCCTCCCAGTATCTGAAGAGGCTACAAGAAAGCTGTGGAGGGACTTTTTAGGATGTCAGTTAGTGACAGAATGTAGGGGAATGGTTTCAAACTAGAGGAGGGGAGATTTAGATTGGATGTTAGGAAGAAGTTCTTCACCATGAGGGTGGTGAGACCCTGGCACAGGTTGCCCAGAGAGATGGTGGAAGCCCCAACCCTGGAAGTTTTTAAGGCCAGGCTGGACAGGGCTCTGAGCAACCTGAGCTGGGGGGAGATGTCCCTACCCATGGCAGGGGGGTTGAAACCAGATGATCTTAAAGGTCCCTTCCAACCCTGAAAATTCTATGATTCTATGATATCTATTATAAAATAATTCTCATTCATTTCCTTTTAGACCTTCTGTTCATCTCCCCATTAGACAATCTTCTGTCCCTTCCTCAAAAGCATAAATATTCTCATAAAGCATCCTCTCCCAGGCTAATGTTAAAGCAGCTTCAGAACATCTATTCATCTCAATAAACACAATACATACAGCTTTACCTCCACACAACCAGAGTGAGAATGAATTTTACCCTCTGTGGAAGGGTGAGGGCCAAGAGGAGTTTTTAGTGGTCGATCTGTGTTTGGGAGCCAGGGCCATTTGCGCCGTATTTTGGAGCCGAATTGCACAAGAGTGGGAAAGCAGCCAAGTGGTCAAATGGCTGAGGTTTTGAACACTATAGCAAACCCGCAGCCCAATTATTGGTGGTGCTGTGGGTATGGTTAAATGAGAGCATGAGGTCTGCCAGGAATTTTTGGTGGTCACTCTCTGCATTTCAGAGCCAGGCCTGTTTGCGTGAACTTTTGGAGCCAAATTGTGCATTAGTGGGAGAGTGGCCGAGGGGTCAAAGGTTTGGTGTTTTTGGTACAAAAGCAAATCCATAGCCCAACTGTTGGTAGTGCTGTGGATAGGGTTCCATGGGATGGTGAGGGCCAGCAGGAGTTTTCAGTGGTTGCTCTTTGTGTTTGGTCACAGACCCGTTTGAGCTGAAATTTAGAACCTAGTTGCACAAGAGTGTGAGGGTGGTCGATTGGGCTACAGCTTTAATTTAATACCAAAAGCCTCAAACATTTGACCCCTCAGCCTCACTCCCGTTTTTTCATATTTCAGCTTCTAAAGTCAAAACTTTTCTTAATATTCTGTTATTACTTCGGGGTTTTTTTTCTTCCTTTGCAAGTTCTGGAAAGAAGCCTGGTGTCTGCAGGAGCATCCCCCCCCCCTGAGAAGTCTTTCCTTGCTGACCATAGCTTCCGGTACCTTATTTCTGAAAAAGTGGAACCAGGACTGGGAGAGCTGCTGAGTGGTCACATGTTTCAGGTTTACTGTACAAAAGAAAACTTGAAGCCAGATTGCTGATGGCCCTGTGGAGAGAGCTGCATGGGAGGGTGAGGGTCAGCAGGAGGTTCTGGAGGCCACTCCTTATGCTTGAAATCCAGATCCATTCTTACTGAATTTTGGAGGATATCACCACAACAGTGGGAGAGCAGAAGAGCGGTGGAGGTCTTAGGTCTTAAAGCAAAACCGTAGCCCAAGTGTTGGTGGTGCTGTGGGTAGGGTTCCCTGCATGAGTGAGGGCCAGCAGGACTTGCTGCTTGTCAGTATTGCCATTTGAATTCTAGCTCTTTTCTTGTATACTTGTAGAGGTGATAACAGTAACACTGCGAAAGCAGGTGAGAAGGGGGAGTCAAATGTTTGAGGTTTTAGGTACTAAAGCAAACCCATAGCCCAATAGTTGCTGCTGCTGGGGGTAGGGTTCCATGAGAGGGTGAAGGCCAGCAGGAGTTTTCGGTGGTCTCTCTTTGTATTTGAGATCCAGGTCCGTTCATATCAAATTTTGGATGCCATCTCCCCAACACTGGAAGACCAGAAAAGGTGTCAAACATTTGAGGTTCTAGGTCCTAAAGCAAACCCATAGCCCAATTGTTGGTTGTGCTGTCAGTAGGATTTCATGGGTGCGTGAGGGCCAGCAGGAGTTTCTGGTGGTCACTCTTTGCATTTGAGATCCAGGTCTGTACATGTGGATTTGTGGAGGTGATATCCATCAAAGAGTGAGAGCAGCTGACAAGAGAGATTGTTTCTAACTTTTTAGGTTTTAGGTCCTAAAGCAAACCTGTAGTCCAATTGTTGGTGGTACAACGGGGAGGGTTCCATGTGAGGGTTAGGGCCAGCAAACGTTTTCAGTGGTGACTCTTTGCATTTTTGTGCCAATCCCATTCATTCGGAGTTTTCTGAGCCCTATTGAGAAACAGTGGGAGAGTGGTCACCGAGGGGTGGTACATTCGAGGTTTTTGGTGAAACGCAAACCCCTAGGCTGATTGGTGGTGCTGTGGGTAGGGCTCCATGTGAGGGTTAGGGCCAGCAAAAGTTTTCAGTGGTCGCTATTTGCATTTTTTGCCAGTCCCCTTCATTCTGACTTTCTGGGAACCCTATTTAGCAACAGTGGGAGAGTGGCCGCTGAGTGGTATTACATTCGAGGTTTTTGATAAAACGCAAACCCGTAGGCTGATTGTTTGTGGTGCTGTGGGTAGGGTTCCATGTGAGGGTTAGGGACAGCAAAAATTTTCAGTGGTCACTGAAAGCAGGCAGGAAACCCCGTAAGGGTTAACTTTTATAAAGCAAAGCCTTAAACTAACCCTTTTCTGGAGAGAAAGAAGAGTGTAAGTTCTTTTCCCAAGACAAAAAAAACACCTTCAAGGCTAGTTAGGTGGCAGAGAGGTGTAAACACCTACATGGGAACTTCCACAAGAGCACATAAGAGACAAAGTTTTGGCTAGAGCCTGGTATCTCGTTGTAATCACAATGTGAAGTCAAGAAAAACAGGTAAGATGGAAAGTTCCAGCCTGACTCCGCCCAAACTCCGCCCGGCTCAGCCCAAACTCTGCCCAGCTCCGCCTATCATGAATATTGTAATGACATGATGTAATCTTATGAATATGTATGTAAAGGTGTTAACGCCCCCTGTTAAAACCTGTATAAATTACCTGGGTTTTGGGTAACACGTTGGAATCCTTGGTCCAGCTGGAGCTGGGGATTCTCCGACATGTTGCATAATAAATACCTTTTCTGTTTAAAGGGTTGAAACTCTGTTTCTAAATAGTTTGTTTGGCCTTTTTTGGCTTCAGTTTGGTGACCCAGGTGGCACAGAATGGATTCCGTCTGCCGTGATCCGGGGGTGGCCGGGGACGCTTTTGGGGCCCCCTGACAAATCTTTCCAATCAGATAAGCCTTCCCTACCCTCATCTCGAAAAGGTATTTATATTTATACTTGGGTTTTGAATTTATAAAAGGGGTCGGGGTTCAGGGCCCCCAGGTAAATGAGTGGGTAGAGGCCCACCCCAGAAAAAGTGGTTCAAGGCTCCAGGACTTAAAAGGGACGAGGGAGACGCCCACAGGGTGGTGGGTTCGAGTCCTGCCGACCCTGAGTCCCTCTGGGGTTTTGAGACCCTAGGAGAAAAGGGTTAACCGATATGAGTCCAGCCCAGAAGAATAGAAGTTTCTTGTCACTGCAGTGTGAAACACGCTTTCTATATTGTATTGCATGTATTATATTGTATTGATAATATGCTGAAAGGCTGAAACTCACATCATAGTCTATACACTGCTTTTGGGATCCCTTGTGTCTATATGTGTGTATAAGTGTACATTGTGCTATCTTGCTGTGTTGCTTTTAAGTGATTTAAGTGTTGTGAGTGATTACCCAACCCCATTGAAGAAAAGTTTTACAGCTCTATCTTTGGGGGGGCTGCGGGGTTCGTCTGCGGCAGGTATTCACGGTCTATAGCGACATCTTGTGACCGTAGGTGGTAAGGCAATTTGTAAAACTAAATTTTAACTGTGCGGAAGTTCTGATTGAAAATACATATATGTGAGTGAATGAGACGCAATTAAATTGCGAAGCGAAAGCGGAGTCCTTCTTTGTGTTTCCGTGTCACCCGTGAGGGGGCCGGCCAGAGACTGACAAAGCGATTGGTGTAAGTAATTATGGAACAAATGTGTGTGTGTGTTGTTGGAACAAAATAAGAAATACATTAGGATAGTAGAATGGGTTAAGCAAGGTATTGAAATTTAAATAGAGTCAGGTAACCTAGAAAGGGCCCCTACGGCTGTAATATCTCGAGTAGGCACAATGGGGGCTGAACAAAGCAAAGGAATAAACACAAAAAAACCCTTGGGGTGCGTTTTTAAACACTGGAAAAAAGTAGATGGAATTCTGGGGGAAAATGTAAGGAAGAAGGCGCTTGTGAAATATTGTCAAGATCGGTGGCCTTTGGATGACGGAGAAAAATGGCCACAAGAGGGAAGTTTAAACTATAACACTATCCTACAACTCATGCTGTTTCCCCATAGAATGTATAAGTGGGATGAAATTATGTATGCAGACATGTTCTTTGCCTTAAAGGATAAGCCAGAATGGCAAAGAGATTGTGGAATAAATGTATCACCTCAAGTTTTACCACTAGAGCAGGATCAGAAAAATAGCAAGCCAAATGAACGCTTTGGGGTTCTGATGCCAATGAGGCAAAAGAAGGGCAATAATTTGCTAGAGAGTAGCTTCCTGGGATCAGAAGCGAGTGAAACAAGCAGGGAATCAGAAAGGACTAAGCAGAAACCAGTGAAGGAGGGAAGTAGCCTGAAGGAGACAGGATGGAAGAAGCAGCCTGCAAGAGACAGGGAAGAGAAGTGAAAAGAGAAAGAATAGGATAGATACCAAAAGTCTGGGAGAAGATCCTGGGGGAAGGACCAGTCATTCATATTATGCTAGAGCATCTGAGCAAAAAGAAAAAGAAAACGAGGCAGAAAAAGTAGAGAGAAGTAGAAAGAGCACGAGAGCGAGCACAAATAGAAGTAGAAAAAGCTAAAGTGGAGGAAGAGATAGCTAGAATGGAAGCAGAGAAAGCGAGAATAGAGGCAGAGAAGGCTACAGCTGAAAGGGAAAAGGCAAAATTTCAGGCAGGAGAAGAGGGACCTGAGGAAGAAAAAGAGAAGGGTAAAACTCAAGAGAGCCAAAAGATTTTTGCCTCCAAGTTAGCAAAGGGAGAAAGACACAACCTGGACGGTCTGACCCCAGGGTTACAAAAATAGCCCCACAATATTTGGAAATCAATTGGCAAAAGGATTGAAGTAGTGGGAATGGCCACAGGGAGAGGGCGATCTTCTGCAATGTGTGGATGATTTGCTAATCGCAACTGAAATGGAAGAAAAGTGTGTCGAGTGGACGATCTCATTGTTAAATTTCTTGGGTTTAAATGGATACCAAGTCTCTCAACAGAAAGCCCAGCTGGTACAAGAGAAGGTGGTGTACCTAGGATATGAGATCTCCGGAGGACAGCGATCCCTAGGGACAGCAAAGAAAGAAGCCATTTGCCAGATGCCTTGGCCAGAAAAGGTGAGGGACCCGCAAGCACCTCTAGGAATGACAGGTTGGTGTCGCCCGTGGATATATCAATACGGGATACTTGCTAAACCATTATATGAGTTGTTAAAAGAAGCTAAAAATATTCTAGTCTGGACTCCTGAGGCCGAGGCAGCCTTTAAAAGACAAACAAGAACTGGTGAAAGCCCCAGCATTGGGCCTGCCCGATGTAACAAAACCATTCTGGCTTTTCTCACACGAACGCCAAGGAATGGCCCTAGGAGTCCTAGCCCAACAATTTGGACCATACAAAAGAGTGGTGACTTACTTCTCTAAACAACTAGATGAAGTAAGTAAAAGATGGCCCACGTGCTTGAAGGTGGTGGCTGCACTAACATTGAAGAAGCCAGATAACTTACTATGGGCCAGAAAATTACTGTGTTTGGTGTCCCACACTGTATCAGCAATACCAGAGCAGAAAGGTGGCCATTGGCTATCACCTACTCGGTTCCTGAAATACCAGGCGATTTTAGCTGAATCAGATGATGTAACCATTCAGGTAACTAACGTTTTCAACTCAGCCTCATTCCTAGAAGGAAAAATAGCAGCAGAACCAGTTGAACATGACTGCCTGAAAACTATCGAAGCAGCATATTCCAGCCACCCAGATCTTAAAGGAGAGCCACTCAAAGATGCAGACAACTGGTTTCCAGATGGCAGCAGCTTCGTAAAGCAGGGGGTAAGAATGGCTGGCTGTGCAGTAACTATGACTGAACAGGTAATAAAATCAAACCCTTTACCTGCAGGAACCTGAGTGCAGAGAGCCGAACTAATAGCTCTTATCCGAGCCCTTGAACTGGCAAAAAGGAAAAGAATTATCATATGGACAGGCTCTAAATATGCATTTTCCATTGTGCACATCCATGGAGTAATCTGGAAGGAGCAAGGACTGTTGACTTCCTGAGGGAAAATCATAAAACATGCAGAAGAATTCCTACAGTTGTGGGAGGCCGTGCAGCTCCAAACCCAACTGGCCATAATGCATTGCAAGGGGCACCTGAGAGGTAACACCGTTCCAGAAAAAGGTAATAGAAAAGCTGACGCAGAAGCTAAATTAGCTGTTGCAGAACCAAAGTATTAGCAGTACTGGCTCTAGTGCCAGGAGAACTAGATACTAATTTTGAACCAGAATACCAGGAATCAGATTGTAAGTGGATACAAAGAAATAAAGGTAAAATCTTACATAACGGATGGGGTCAGCTAGAAACAGGGCAATTGGTATTACCAGAAAAATTAACATGGCAGTTTGTAAAAACAGAAAAGGCCCACTGGGGATTAGAACCCCTTTATCAGCATCTAAAGAACAGCAGGGCCAAAGCTTTTTACAGCAATAAAGCAGATCACAGCCCAATGTGAATGCTGTCTAAAGAATAATGCAAATATGGGAATGAAGGTGCACCAGGGAGTAATAGAGGAAAATTCCCGGGAGAAGTATGGCAGATTGATTTTTCTGAACTCCCAAGGAAAGGGGGGTATAAGTACCTCTTGGTTCTAACAGATACATTTTCTGGGTGGCCTGAGGTGTTCCCATGTAAAACAAACAGAGAAAGAGAAGTAACCAAGGTATTAATGAGACTATACCAAGATTTAGAGTGCCTAGGAGCATTTCCTTGGACAGATTACCAAATGGGTAATCAATATGTATATAATTATGTTATAATGATAGGGAAGCATTTTGATAAGAATGCCATAGGGGTGATGGATCACCAGCTTAAACAACGTGATTGTTACTTGCATCCTTTTAATCCTGGAGATTGGGTATATGTTCAGAATCTTTTAGGAAAACCTCTGCAAGAGAAGTGTGAAAGACCCTTTCAAGTGTTGCTGATCACCTTCGCTGAAGTCAGAATTAAAGAATGATCCACCTGGATCCGCTACTCCAGAGTCAAGAAAGCTCCGGCAGACCACAAAGCAAGCTTCTGAAAAAGCTCAACACTATGGACCGGCGACCTCTGGTGTCGATACGTGGACTTTTGATAAGTATAAAATATTTGTGAAAATAATTATAGACAGTGAAGATCTGTGCATAGATACTAAAAATAGTCTATGGACTTTTGAAATGTTTCCCCATAATAAGAACCAATCACGAGTTTACTAAGTAGGAAATAGATTTGCATGTATTACGACATTGTGTTAGTATTTTTATCAACTATTGTCACGAAATAACAAATGGTACTAATTTCTGTGTTTGTAATTTTACTAGAATTGTAGATTGTGATTTTAATTATGCTGTTCCTGTAACTACTAAGCAATTGATTGAAGCTGAATATACTCCGTATCACGATATACCTAAATTACAGATAGGCATGAACACTGATCTTTTGAAGCAATGCTTATGCACCCTGATATAGAAAAAGTTAGTTCATGAAGTGAATAGAACCTCACAACATTTGCTTTGGCAGGTAGCATATGACTCAACACATCTATTACTTTTTTACTTTAGCAGTTGTATTCTTATTGTTGTTCTTAAATGTATGGCCGTACTATAAGCTATATACTGTAACTAAGAGAACCCAAGCAATGTGGGCAATGATACACAGTCATCAAAACCTTTCTTTGGAACTTGAAGAAAGACTTTAAGTTCTAAGGAAAGGGGGGGAATGAAACAGGGCAGGAAAACCCCATAAGGGTTAACTTTTATAAAGCAAAGTCTTAAAACAAACTAACCCTTCTCCAGAGAGAATAAAAACACCATCAAGGCTAGTTAAGCTCCACAGGGGTGTAAACACCTACAAGAGAAGAGCATAAAACTGCCACAAGAGCAGATCAGAGACAAAGTTATGGCTAGAGCCTGGTGTCACGTTGTAATAACAAAGTGAAGTCAAGAAAAACAGGGAAGGTGGAAAGTTCCACCCTGACTCCTCCCAAACTCTGCCTAGCCTCCACCTGGCTCTGCCCAAACTCTGCCCAAATCCACCTATCATGAATAATGTAATGACATGATGTAATCTCATGAATATGTATGTAAAGGTGTTAACGCCCCCTGTTAAAACCTGTATAAATTACCTGGTTTTTGGGTAACACGTTGGAATCCTTGGTCCAGCGGGAGCTGGGGATTCCCTGACATGTCACATAATAAATAACTTTTCTGTTTAAAGGGTTGAAACTGTCTCTAAACAGTTTGTATGACCTTTTTTGGCTTCATCACTCTTTAAATATTTGTGCGAGTCCCATTCGTTTGGAGTTTTGGGCGCCCTATTGAGCAACAGTGGGAGAGTGGCCACTGAGGGGTGGTACATTCGAGGTGTTTAGTAAAACGCAAACCCATAGGCTGATTTTTTGTGATGCTGTGGTTAAAGTTCCATGTGAGGGTTAGGAACAGCAAAAATTTTCAGCGGTCACTCTTTGCATGTTTGTGTCAGTGCCGTTGGTTCAGAGTTTTTTGAGCCCTATTGAGCAACAGTGGGAGAGTATCAGCCGAGGGATGGTACATTCAAGGTTTCTGGTAAATCACAAACCCGTAGGCCGATTGTTGGTGGTGCTGTGGGTAGGGTTCCATGTGAGGGTTAGGGCCAGCAAAAGTTTTCAGTGGTCACACTTTGCATGTTTTTGCAAGTCCCGTTTGTTCAGAGTTTTTGAGGCCTTTTGAGCAACAGTGGGAGAGTGGCCACCCACCAAGGGGTGGTACATTTGAGGTTTTTGGTAAAATGCAAACCTGCAGACTGATTGTTGGTCACGTTGTGGGTAAGGTTCCATGGGTTAGGGCCAGCAAAAATTTTCAGGGGTCGCTCTTTGCATGTTTGTGTGAGTCCCGTTAGGTCCGAGTTTTGGGGGAGTTTCTAACATCGCCCCACGTAAAAGAGAAGCTCAAGGTAGTATTAACAGCAATTGCCTTAAGGATTGAAGGTGTGACAGCTTTGTGTATGCCTTCTAGCATTTCTTTCCAGACACACGATATTGGACTCATTTATACAGAGGCTGAGAAGTAAAATCAAGAAAATAGCGTGGAGCTTTATAAAATGTTCCAGGGACAGAGGAATATGGGAATATGATTTCTATCAACTGGTTTGTTATGGGAAAGCTCTTTCTGAAACGCTGGGAGTTTAGGTCTCCTGCTACGCAAAACATGCCTTAGGAATGCTGAGAAGAGAAACAAAACTTCTATCTCCGAGACACTACTTACCTCTTCTAACCTCGCCCCACGTAAAAGAGAAGCCTGAAGCAGTATTAACAGCAATTGCACAAACCTTTGAAGGTGTGACAGCTTTATATCTCACTTCTAGCTTTTCTTTCCAGACAAATTATGTTGGACTCATTTATACAGAAGATGACACGTAAAACCAAGAAAATAACTTGGAGCTTTATAAATGTGCCAGGGACACAGAAACATGGGAATATGAGTCCTATCAACTGGTTTCTTATGTGGTAGATCTTGTAACCTGTAACCTGATTGTTGGTGGTTATGTGGGTACGGTTCCATGTGAGGGTTAGAGCAAGCAAAACTTTCAGTGGTCACCCTTTGCACGTTTGTGCCAGTCTTGTTGGCTCAAAATTTTGGAAGCCATTTTGAGAAAGAGTGGGAATGAGGGGTGGTACATTCGAGGTTTTTGGTAAAATGCAAACACCTAGGCCGATTGTTGGTGGTGCTGTGGGTAGGTTTCCATGTAAGGGTTAGGGCCAGCAAAAGTTTTCAGTGGTCACTCTTGGCATGTTTTTGCCAGTCCCATTCGTTCGGAATTTTTGGGATCCCTATTGAGCAACAGTGGGAGAGTGGCGGCCGAGGGGTGCTACATTCGACATTTTAGGTAAAACGCAAATGAATAGGCCAATTGTTCATGGTGCTGTGGGTAGGGTTCCATTTGAGGGTTAGGGCCAGCCAAGGTTTTCAGTGGTCACTCTTGGTATGTTTGTGCAGTCCCATTCGTTTGGAGATTAGAGAGCCCTGCTGGGCAACAGAGGGAGAGTGGATGGCAAGTGTTAGGGTTAGGGTATGGTCTCATAAGGTTGGATTCATTTATAGAGAAGCTAAGTAAAACCTAGAAAATATTTTAGAACTTGAAATGTTCCAGGGACAGAAATATCTTAGAACTTGAATATTATTCCTGTCAACTGATTTCTACCGTGGGAGCTCTTTCTGAAACATTGGGAGTTTAGGTTTCCTGCTATGCAAAACATGCCTTAGGAATGCTGAGAAGTGAAACAAAACCTATCCCTCAGAGACACTGCTTAACTCTTCCCACATCATCTTACCAAAGAGAAGCCCTGTTATATTTATATATATATATATACATAAATATATATTTATGATTCTTAACAAAGTTTTGAGATCAATATATATTTATTGAGGTATATAAGTAAGGCAGCGCGCTGGGCAGCCGGGGAGTCACAGCTCCACCAATGGTTTGTGTCTAACATTCTTCCCCTAAGAAGAAGGCAGCACATAAGCCTCCTTGTTTAAGGAAAAGTAAATCTAATCCCCTACGGTTTTGTAAAACTACCTCAGAAAGAGATGTCAATGATTTTTCCAAATAAGAGATAGGATCTCTCAATTCTTTCCAAATCCTCATCCACAGCAGCTTGCAAAGGTACAAAGCCCTGGTTCTGCTGTACAATTGAAGTGACTTCTACAGTAGTACCAGCAAGACCGAGTAGAGCTGCTATAGTTATTGCTGTGATTGGTTCTCTTTTCGATTTAACGTTAGGGATTTGTTCTAAACCATGGTACATATCTTCTTTATGATAGAGAACCCTAGGGATAATAGTAACCTGAATACAAAAATCCTGAAGCCTGCTCAAAGTAGAAACAGATACAGAAGGTGTTAAGCCTGTCTTTGCACATAGCCAGCGGGTTCCATTTGCAGGGATGATCCACTGATATCATGTATGACCCCTAGATCTATCGTCACAAATATATTTAAATTTCTGGTATTCTCCCTATGCACCTTCCCTTACTTCTAACCTGTTGTAAAGTGATGCCTTTACTACCCTCCAGACCCCATACACACTGAAGTGGGTGACTTAGGTGACTTCGGCGATAGGGAGATAGAGATCCTATAACTTCATATAAGGGAGGGTTAACATCATCACATAACCAGCAGGTCCTGGTTAAATTTGGATTAATCAAATTAAGAGCGAAATAGGCAACCCGCATTAAGTTCCAAAGAGAGTGCATAGGGTTCTTGCAGTTTTGCTTAACCTACAAAATACACAACAACTTATTTTTAAGAACAAAATGTGCAGAGCAAGAGATTCTGATCTTTATCAGTTCAGAGCAAGACATCCCAGTCCTTATCAGCTTTCCACGATGTGGTTCAGGATGAGTGGTCCAGGATATGGTGGTTCAGGATGTATGGTCCAGGATGTATGGTCTGAGATGGGTGGTTATTGATTATTCTCTTCCGATCAACAAAACAATAATGTGAAAAATGCCAGTCTATTTATCGCAAGCCCGAAGCAATATGAACAGAAGTTGCCTAAAGATTTGAAGATGTGACACCATTATGTGTCCCTTCTAGAATTTCTTTCCAGAGACATAGTACTGGACTCTGATACAGAAGCTGAGAAGTAATACCAAGAAAATAGCTTGCAGCTTTATATAAAGGTTCCAGGGAAAAACGAATGAGGGAATATACTATAATATTATGGCATTAATATCACTTCTAGCAATTCTTTCCAAACACATGGTATCGGACTCACTTATAGAGAATCCAAAAAGAAAAACAAGGAAAAAAGCTTGTAGCTTTATAAAAGGTTCCACGGACAAACGAATATGAGAATATCTTTCTTTTCAACTGCTTTAAGATGAGTGGGCTCTTTCCTTAACTCTCCCCAGTTTCTTTCTCCTGCTATGCAAAGAGGAATGCATGCCCGAGGAATGATGAGAACCGAAACAAAACCTATAGAGCGGAGACCCTGATTATCTCATCCAACATCGCCTTAACCAAAAGAGAAGCCCGAAGCAATATGAACAGCAATTAACATAATCTTAGAATGTGTGACAGCTTTATATGTCGCTTCTAAAATTTCTGTCCAGAGACATGGTACTGGACTTATTTATACAGAAGCTGAGAAGTAAAAAGTACAAAATAGCTTGGAACTTCATAAAATATTCCAGGGACACAACAATATGGGAATACAATTCCTTTCAATTGCTGCCTAATGTGGGAGCCCTTTCTGAAACCTGGGAGTTTAGCTCTCCTACTTTATAAAATATTCCAGGGACAAAACAATATGGGAATATATTTCCTGCCAACTTGTTTCAAAGTTGAAAGCTCATACAGAAACGTCGGGAGTTTAGGTCTCCCGATAGGCGAAACATGCCTTAGAAATGCTGAGAACAGAAACAAAAACTATACCTAGAGCGACACTGCTTACTTTAGCAAAATGGCCTTACCCAAAAGAGCAGCCCGAAGCAACATGAACAGCAAATGCACTAACTTTTGGAGTTGTGACAGCCTTACATCACTCTTCCAGCATTTCTTTGCAGACAAACGATATCGGGCTCATTTATACAGCGGCTGAGAAGTAAAGCCAGGAAAATACCTTTGACCTTCATATATTGTTCCAGGGAAAGACGATTATGGGAATGTCATTCCTGATAACTTGTTCCTAAGTTGGGAGCTCTTTCAGAAACGTCCGGAGTTTAGGTCTCCTGATCGGCAAAACCTGCCTTAGGAAAGCTGAGAAGAGATACAAAACCTGTGGCTCCGACACAATGCTTATCTCTTCCACATCGCCTTACCCAAAAGTGAAACCCGAAGCAATATTAACAGCAATTGCATTACCCTTTGAGTGGGTGACAGCCTTATATCGCTCTTCCAGCATTTCTTTGCAGACACACGATTTGCAGGCTCATTTGTACGGAAGCTGAGAAGTAAAATCTAGAAATCAGTTTATACCTCTATAAAATGTTCCAGAGAGGGAAAATATGTAAAATTTCCTTCCTGTCAACTTGCTCTTAAGATGGGAGCTCTTTCAGAAACGTCGAGAGTTTGGGTCTCCTGCCATGCAAAACATGCCTTAGCAATGCTGAGAAAAGAAACGAAACCTATCCCTAGAGACACACTGCTGAATTCTTCAACATCGCCTTACGCAAAAAAGAAGCCCGAAGCAGTATTAACAGCAACTGCACAAACTTTTGAAGTTGTGACAGCCTTACATCTCTCTTCCAGCTTTTCTTTCCAGACAAACGAAAGTGGACTCATTTATACAGCGGCTGAGAAGTAAAGCCAGGAAAATACCTTTGACCTTTATAAATTGTTCCAGGGACAGACGATTATGGGAATGTCATTCCTGTTAACTTGTTTCTAAGTTGGGAGCTCTTTCAGAAACGTCCGGAGTTTAGGTCTACTGCCATGCAAAACATGCCTTAGGAAATCTCAGAAGATACAAAACCTATCCCTAGGGAAACACTGCTCAGTTCTTCAAAATCACCGTACCCAAAAAAGAAGCCCGAAGCAATATTAAAAGCAATTGTATTAACCTTTGAAGGTGAGACAGCTTTATAGCTCTCTTCCAGCATTTCCGTCCAAACACACGATATTGGGCTCATTTATGCAAAAGCTGAGAATTTAAATCTAGAAAATAGCTTGGAGCTTAATAAATTGTTCCAAAGAGGGAAGAAGATGGGAATTACTTTCCTGTTAGCTTGTTTCTATGTTGGGACTTCTTTCTGAAACGTCGAGAGTTTAGGTCTCCCGATAGGCGAAACATGCCTTAGAAATGCTGAGAAGAGAAACGAAACCAATCCCTTGAGAGACGCCGCTTAATTCTGCAAAATCGCCTTAACCAAAAGTGAAACCCGAAGCAATATTAACAACAGCCATTGCATTACCCTTTGAGTGGGTGACAGCCTTACATCTCTCTTCCAGCTTTTCTTTCCAGACAAACGAAAGTGGACTCATTTATACCTGTCTCTTATACGTAAAGCCAGGAAAATACCTTTGACCTTTATAAATTGTTCCAGGGACAGACGATTATGGGAATGTCATTCCTGTTAACTTGTTTCTAAGTTGGGAGCTCTTTCAGAAACGTCCGGAGTTTAGGCCTACTGCCATGCAAAACATGCCTTAGGAAATCTCAGAAGATACAAAACCTATCCCTAGAGAAACACTGCTGAGTTCTTCAACATCGCCTTACGCAAAAAAGAAGCCCGAAGCAGTATTAACAGCAATTGTATTAACTTTTGAAGTTGTGACAGCTTTATATCTCTCTTCCAGCATTTCCGTCCAAACACACGATATTGGGCTCATTTATGCAAAAGCTGAGAATTTAAATCTAGAAAATAGCTTGGAGCTTAATAAATTGTTCCAAAGAGGGAAGAAGATGGGAATTACTTTCCTGTTAGCTTGTTTCTATGTTGGGACTTCTTTCTGAAACGTCGAGAGTTTAGGTCTCCCGATAGGCGAAACATGCCTTAGAAATGCTGAGAAGAGAAACGAAACCGATCCCTTGAGAGACGCCGCTTAGTTCTGCAAAATCGCCTTAACCAAAAGTGAAACCCGAAGCAATATTAACAACAGCCATTGCATTACCCTTTGAGTGGGTGACAGCCTTATATCGCTCTTCCAGCATTTCTTTGCAGACACACGATTTGCAGGCTCATTTGTACAGAAGCTGAGAAGTAAAATCTAGAAATCAGTTTATACCTCTATAAAATGTTCCAGAGAGGGAAAATATGTAAAATTTCCTTCCTGTCAACTTGCTCTTAAGATGGGAGCTCTTTCAGAAACGTCGAGAGTTTGGGTCTCCTGCCATGCAAAACATGCCTTAGCAATGCTGAGAAAAGAAACGAAACCTATCCCTAGAGACACACTGCTGAATTCTTCAACATCGCCTTACGCAAAAAAGAAGCCCGAAGCAGTATTAACAGCAACTGCACAAACTTTTGAAGTTGTGACAGCCTTACATCTCTCTTCCAGCTTTTCTTTCCAGACAAACGAAAGTGGACTCATTTATACAGCGGCTGAGAAGTAAAGCCAGGAAAATACCTTTGACCTTTATAAATTGTTCCAGGGACAGACGATTATGGGAATGTCATTCCTGTTAACTTGTTTCTAAGTTGGGAGCTCTTTCAGAAACGTCCGGAGTTTAGGTCTACTGCCATGCAAAACATGCCTTAGGAAATCTCAGAAGATACAAAACCTATCCCTAGAGAAACACTGCTCAGTTCTTCAAAATCACCGTACCCAAAAAAGAAGCCCGAAGCAATATTAAAAGCAATTGTATTAACCTTTGAAGGTGAGACAGCTTTATAGCTCTCTTCCAGCATTTCCGTCCAAACACACGATATTGGGCTCATTTATGCAAAAGCTGAGAATTTAAATCTAGAAAATAGCTTGGAGCTTAATAAATTGTTCCAAAGAGGGAAGAAGATGGGAATTACTTTCCTGTTAGCTTGTTTCTATGTTGGGACTTCTTTCTGAAACGTCGAGAGTTTAGGTCTCCCGATAGGCGAAACATGCCTTAGAAATGCTGAGAAGAGAAACGAAACCAATCCCTTGAGAGACGCCGCTTAATTCTGCAAAATCGCCTTAACCAAAAGTGAAACCCGAAGCAATATTAACAACAGCCATTGCATTACCCTTTGAGTGGGTGACAGCCTTACATCTCTCTTCCAGCTTTTCTTTCCAGACAAACGAAAGTGGACTCATTTATACAGCGGCTGAGAAGTAAAGCCAGGAAAATACCTTTGACCTTTATAAATTGTTCCAGGGAAAGACGATTATGGGAATGTCATTCCTGATAACTTGTTCCTAAGTTGGGAGCTCTTTCAGAAACGTCCGGAGTTTAGGTCTCCTGATCGGCAAAACCTGCCTTAGGAAAGCTGAGAAGAGATACAAAACCTGTGGCTCCGACACAATGCTTATCTCTTCCACATCGCCTTACCCAAAAGTGAAACCCGAAGCAATATTAACAGCAATTGCATTACCCTTTGAGTGGGTGACAGCCTTATATCGCTCTTCCAGCATTTCTTTGCAGACACACGATTTGCAGGCTCATTTGTACGGAAGCTGAGAAGTAAAATCTAGAAATCAGTTTATACCTCTATAAAATGTTCCAGAGAGGGAAAATATGTAAAATTTCCTTCCTGTCAACTTGCTCTTAAGATGGGAGCTCTTTCAGAAACGTCGAGTGTTTGGGTCTCCTGCCATGCAAAACATGCCTTAGCAATGCTGAGAAAAGAAACGAAACCTATCCCTAGAGACACACTGCTGAATTCTTCAACATCGCCTTACGCAAAAAAGAAGCCCGAAGCAGTATTAACAGCAACTGCACAAACTTTTGAAGTTGTGACAGCCTTACATCTCTCTTCCAGCTTTTCTTTCCAGACAAACGAAAGTGGACTCATTTATACAGCGGCTGAGAAGTAAAGCCAGGAAAATACCTTTGACCTTTATAAATTGTTCCAGGGAAAGACGATTATGGGAATGTCATTCCTGATAACTTGTTCCTAAGTTGGGAGCTCTTTCAGAAACGTCCGGAGTTTAGGTCTCCTGATCAGCAAAACCTGCCTTAGGAAAGCTGAGAAGAGATACAAAACCTGTGGCTCCGACACAATGCTTATCTCTTCCACATCGCCTTACCCAAAAGTGAAACCCGAAGCAATATCAACAGCAATTGCATTACCCTTTGAGTGGGTGACAGCCTTATATCGCTCTTCCAGCATTTCTTTGCAGACACACGATTTGCAGGCTCATTTGTACAGAAGCTGAGAAGTAAAATCTAGAAATCAGTTTATACCTCTATAAAATGTTCCAGAGAGGGAAAATATGTAAAATTTCCTTCCTGTCAACTTGCTCTTAAGATGGGAGCTCTTTCAGAAACGTCGAGAGTTTGGGTCTCCTGCCATGCAAAACATGCCTTAGCAATGCTGAGAAAAGAAACGAAACCTATCCCTGGAGACACACTGCTGAATTCTTCAACATCGCCTTACGCAAAAAAGAAGCCCGAAGCAGTATTGACAGCAACTGCACAAACTTTTGAAGTTGTGACAGCCTTACATCTCTCTTCCAGCTTTTCTTTCCAGACAAACGGAAGTGGACTCATTTATACAGCGGCTGAGAAGTAAAGCCAGGAAAATACCTTTGACCTTTATAAATTGTTCCAGGGACAGACGATTATGGGAATGTCATTCCTGTTAACTTGTTTCTAAGTTGGGAGCTCTTTCAGAAACGTCCGGAGTTTAGGTCTACTGCCATGCAAAACATGCCTTAGGAAATCTCAGAAGATACAAAACCTATCCCTAGGGAAACACTGCTCAGTTCTTCAAAATCACCGTACCCAAAAAAGAAGCCCGAAGCAATATTAAAAGCAATTGTATTAACCTTTGAAGGTGAGACAGCTTTATAGCTCTCTTCCAGCATTTCTGTCCAAACACACGATATTGGGCTCATTTATGCAAAAGCTGAGAATTTAAATCTAGAAAATAGCTTGGAGCTTAATAAATTGTTCCAAAGAGGGAAGAAGATGGGAATTACTTTCCTGTTAGCTTGTTTCTATGTTGGGACTTCTTTCTGAAACGTCGAGAGTTTAGGTCTCCCGATAGGCGAAACATGCCTTAGAAATGCTGAGAAGAGAAACGAAACCAATCCCTTGAGAGACGCCGCTTAATTCTGCAAAATCGCCTTACCGTAAAGAGAAGCCCGAGGCAATATTAAGAGTAATTGTGTTAACCTTTGAAGGTGTGACAGCCTTATAGCTCTCTCAGCGTTTCTTTCCAAACACGCGATATTTGGCACATTAATACAGAAGTTGAGAAGGAAAGCCAGGAAAATACCTTTGACCTTTATAAATTGTTCCAGGGACAGACGAATATAAGGAATATCATTCCTGTTAACTTCTTTCTAAGTTGGGAGCTCTTTCAGAAACGTTGAGAGTTTAGGTCTCCTGCCATGCCAAATATGCCTTAGGAAAGCTGAGAACAGAAAAAAAAGGAAAAGCTCCAACACAATGCTTATCTCTTCTACCATTGCCTTACCAGAAGTGAAACCCGAAGCAATATTACATTAAGCTTTGCGTGGGTGACAGCCTTATATTGCTCTTCCAGCGTTTCTTTCCAGACAAACGATACTGGGCTCATTTATACAGAAGCTGAGATGTAAAACCTACAAAATGCATTAGAAGTTAACAAAATGTTCCAGGGACAAATGATTATGGGAATATCATTCCTGGTAAATAATTTCTTATTTGGGATCTCTTTCTGACATCTCCGGAGTTAGGTCTCCTGCCATGCAAAACATGCCTTTGGAGTGCTGAGAAGAGAAACAATAGCAATAGCTCCGAGACACTGCTTATCTCTTCTACCATCGTCCTACCAAAAGTGAAACCCGAAGCAGTATTAACAGCAAATGCACAAACCTTTGAAGTCGTGACAGTCTTACTTCACTCTTCCAGCATTTCTTTCCAAACACGCAATATTGGCCTCAGAAACTGAGAAGTAGATTTCCCTCATTGGCTCATCTATTGTCAGATGAGTTGTCCAGGTCCCATTACTTGTTGCCCATACAAAATGTCCCATACTTCAGACAACAGCCGTTTTACATTCCCCATAATTAAATCCAGATTCATTTCTCAATTTTTGACATGTACAGTCCAATCTTAATTCTACTCTCACAGGTGCCAAAACAACCTTTTCCATTTTTGTGTCACAATCCAAAATCTGGGTACAGTTCCACCAGGGGACATGTCTTTTAGTGTTATAAAGTCGGGTCCCTCCTGTCCATCTTATACACCAAGGAGTCTCTACCCCGTATTGGAAACTTTGCAATATACTCATAGACCATGCCAAATCCCATTTCTCTTTTATCTTATCAGTACTCTTTTCCTCACATTCCCATGTTACTTTTTTTTTCTGGGACTAGTATTGTTTGCATTTCATCACATGAACAATATCCTACATTCTTAAGTCATCCTATCTTGACGAATTCATAATTCAACTTCTTTTCACATTCAGCCCGTTTCATCGGGGCTGACCCTTTTTGCCGTATCCTCTGCTGTTTTTCCTTTTTGACCTCTCTAATTTTCTTCCAACAGACAGTCTTATTTTCTGTATTCTCTATTTCAGGTGGAGGAGCAGTTATTATCCCCCCGGGGTACGGGTTCTCCTACCGTTTTTGGCATTGGCAGACAAGCAGTTATCTCACTTGTACTTTGCATTTTGGCAAAAAGTCCATAGTCAGTCCTACCATTAGATTTTCTTCTGGGGTTTGCCAGAGCCTATAAATTTCTGGGAGTGTTTGAGCTGTTTTTTCTGCTGTTCTTTTTCGTTTTTTTAACACCTGGATTTCACTATATCCTACAGTGGTATGATTCCGATAATTGCATCTGTATAGACCCATGTCCTGTTCTGTGACATGCTTAATGACCTGCATCATCTTTCCTCCTAGTTTTAATTCAGTTGTATGCTTCTCATCATCTAAAATCTTCTTTCCCTCTTTGGACCACCAATACTCTGTAGGGTGCGGGTCCTCCAAATTGCAATATATATTCAAATCCTGGCTTTCAACCACAACATATAGCTCGTGTCCCGGTTGTATGCCTCTGTTTGGTTTTGAATTTACTATTATTTTCCTTCTTCCATAATCTGCACTATCTTGCTCTTTCACCAGGCATCGGTATTTTCCTTGGTCTGCCTTAGTTAAATTCCTGATTTGCAGGAAAGTTTCCTCCTTGTCAGGGAGATGCCGATTAATCACATTTGACACCTTTACCTTTGCCTCCTGCATTGCCAGAGACCCATTTTTCTGCATCATTTAATCTCCCTCTCTCTCTCGCGTATATCGTCTCAAACTTTCCCTTATCCGGAAACCACCATTCCCAGAGAATCAGTATTGTTGTCTCATTAATTTGAGTTCTGCTTACGATTTTGCAGGACAGAGTGGCATTTTCTCCAACATTGTACACTGCCATACCCCTTTTCTCAGATATTTCTACATATGTTTCTACTGAACACAAATACAAAACCCAAACTATAACTAGAATCCCATGTGCCAGACAAAACAGTTTTATCTCCCAATCTTTTGGGGCTTTCTTCACCCTAGTGTAATGTATCCATGAGTCTATCCCTTCCACCTTCACAGCAGTGAATGTTGTCAGTATTACCATATATGGTCCACTCCACCGTTCTTTCAGAGGCTCCTCAGCCCACACCCGGATATACACTTGGTCTCCAGGTTCAGTGTCATGTACTGGGTTCTCCAGTGCTAACAGTTGATTCCAGATCAGCGCATCACGCTGTTGTGCCAGTGTTCTACTAAGAGCTAACACATAATTATATATGTCCTGATGTCCTTTGATATGCATCTCCCCACCCGGCTGGGGTGCCTCATATGGTCTACCAAAGAGAATCTCATATGGGCTTAATCCAATCCCACTTCTGGGTTTGATCCTGATTCTCAGGAGTGCTATTGGTAGGGCCTGTGGCCATTTTATTTTAGCTTCCTGACATATCTTGCTAATCTGCCTTTTAATTATCTGGTTCATCTTTTCTACCTGCCCACTGGATTGTGGTCTCCATGGCTATGTAAGTTCCAAGAAATTCCTAATGCCCTACTAACTTCCTGGACTATTGTTGCAACAAAATGTGGTCCTTTGTCTGGGGACATTCCTAAAGGAATTCCAAACCTGTGAATGATTTCTTTTAGCAACCATTTCACTGTTTCTTTGGCTTGATTAGTGCAAGAAGGAAAGGCTTCTGGCCATCCTGAAAAGGTGTCCACTCCTACTAAAAGGTATTTATACCCCTGAGCTTTTGGTAATTCCACAAAATCAATCTGCCAACAATCACCAGGTTCCATACCTAATCTGATATGTCCCATCTCCACCCGTTTCCTTACTACTGGGTTGTTCTTTAAACAGATCTCACACTTTTGATTTACTGACTTAGCCATTGTTAACATCTGTACAGATACAATTTTTCGCTTCAAATATGCCACTAATGCTTCTGCTCCCCAGTGACATTTTTGATGCTCAGTCGAAAGTATTGCTCTCATTATAGCGGGTGGCACTACTATTAGTTCATTTGCAGTTACATACTATCCTGTTTGATTTGGTTTGGCCTTCAACAAGTCAGCTAACTTCTTATCCTCTTCTGAATACTTTGGTTTCTGTGTGAGATAATCTTGAACAGGACTCACCTTCATTGGTATCAGTGCCATAGTGGATGTTACCCGTTTAGCAGCTAGTCAAGCAGTCCGGTCTGCCAGGGTATTTCTTTCAGCTATTTTTGAAGCTCCTCCTTGGTGTGCTTTGCAATGCATAATAGCCACCTGTTCAGGTAATTGTACAGCTGTTATCAAGTTCATTATTTCATTTTGATACTTTATACCTGTTCCCTGTGTGGATAATAATCCTCGTTCTTTTCACAGTGCTCCGTGGAGGTGCACTACTCCAAAAGCATATTTTGAGTCAGTCCATATATTTACCCGTTTATTTCTACTCAGTTCCAGGGCTCTGGTGAGAGCAATTATTTCAGCCAATTGTGCTGACGTCCCAGGAGAGAGGGCTTTGGCCTTTACTACTGAGTTGTGAGTAGTTACCGCATATCCCGCGTTTTGGGTTCCATTCTCCACAAAACTGCTCCCATCTGTAAAAAGTTCTAAATCAGGTTTCTCCATGGGGACATCCTTGAGGTCTGCCCTTGTTGCTTATGTTTGTTCAATTATTTCCACACAGTCGTGTTCCAGTGGGCCATTCTCCTCTTCAGCCCCTAAAAATCCTGCTGGATTCAACAGGTTAGTGGTATTCAATCTTACATCATCTTGTTCGGTTATTACAGCCTGATACTTCATCATCCTACTAGGGAAGAGCCAGCGCCCTGAATATCCTGAATATCATCCCAATCTGGGTTCTGAGTTTTCAAAATCATTTTCACTACTCGAGCTACCTTGCCCGGATCTTCCCTATACGCCCCAGCTGATTGTTTCCATAGCATTAAATCCCCTGGTGAAAAAGGTATATTAACATATACTGGCCCCTCTGCCCCAATTCCCTGTTGGATGGGCGCCAATAATGCACCAGACACCTGGCACCATGCCTCTCCTCCCCGAATATCTCGCTGATGTGTTCTGTGAGAGACTGGGGTATCAGAATATTCCTGTCTCTCCTCATAGTCACCCTCAACTTCATTTTTCCTATTTTCCTTTTCTATACTTCTCGGAATCGGAGGGGCAGATGGGGCTACCAGGGGTTCTAATGAATCAAAATCATCATCCTTGGAATGCTGAGACGAATTTTCCATAGCCACACACCGCATACATTTCCCTTCTGCTACACACTCTTCACACGGCTTGTCTGAGTTTACGCCAACAACCATCAATCCACACGCCTTTTTCAATTAATCCTTATTTCTCAAATAAAAGAACAAATCTACATGTGGCACCTCATCCCATTTACCTTCACGTCGGAAATACAACATTAATTGCACAATGGTATTATAGTCAAGTGACCCATTTTCTGGCCACTGGACCTGGTCCTCTAACTTATACTGAGGCCATCAAACATTACAATAGTCAATTAATTTACTTTTTTGCATCGATTGCCCAAATCGACCTTCTTTCCAATGATCTAGAATATATCCCAATGGAGTTGATTTAGGTATTTTTGGCATTATGACAATAATACAATTAAGGCAACACAAACTTTTGAACAACAAAAATGCGAATTCCACTACCCCCCTTACAACAGATTACTAGACCAGAACACCGCAACAAAAATGCAAAATACCACTGTTCCTTATAACAGATTACCAGACCACCGATGCTGAACCTGCAGGGCTTTTGCTCCTGCCTTACAGGCAGTGCCTGGGCTTACCCTTGGAGAGCCGTAGCCCAACCAAGCGCAGTTTTCGCTACGTCTAACAGGCAGGCTTTTACCAGACCACAGAAAATGGTACCATTACCCAGTAAAGGAAAATAAAGCACCACGTCTTACCAATGCCTTGGATGCATCAAGGGCAGCGGAGGTTGGTCGCATTCAATGGCTCCCCAACAATCACTCCAGTGCTGGCTGGAGCGGGATCGAAGCACGAGCCACCTCAGCAAGGCCCGCGAGGTCCCATCTGGGTCGCCAAAACTGTTAGCATGGAGACAAACACATAACCACTCGGGAGGGTTATATGTGGTGCTTTATTCCGAGGCTCTGGGAATCAGGGGTACGCACCCAAATCTGATTCCGAAATCCGTTACAGCGCGACCGCAATTTATCCCTGAAAATTTCACCACCTAATTGTATATTCAACAGGTAACCATAGTTTCTAATGCATATGCATAGGTAGATTACTTCATCAGTGAATTACGACACTAGTCCTTTCTGCGCTTGCGCGCCTCCCTCTGGTGGTCGTTGGGATGAAGTAAGCAGTCTTCATCTGATGAAGTAAGATGTCTTCCTCGCTGTGTCCTTTTCACCTCTAATTCTTGGTTGAAGTCCAGCTTGGGTTTTTCTGCTTGGTCGAGTATAACTCCCATAACTCTCATTCTTGTCTTTGTTCCTTAGACAGGTTTCCTCCTTATGGTTAAACTGTTACTAACTCTACAAAAACTCATTAGAAACCTAAACAGTGCACAGCACACTTTTCATTTATTTTGACCCTAAACCTTGATTAATTATTTTGACCTTAAACCCACTGCTCAACCCAACAGTTTTAACCCTAAACCTACTGCTCAACCCAACACAGGGATGTGTATATATATATGTATATGCATATGAAGAAAAAAGAAGAAAAAATAATACATTAATATTGACTCAAGAATCACAGAGCGGAATGATGTAAACACTTTTTAAAAATATCTGATTCTTGAGCAAGGATCTTTTAGTTTCTTTCTTAAGCTTACATATCAAACCCATTTACCCTAAAGACGGTAAACAGGAAAACAAGTCTCCTGGCGCCTGGCATTTTGGGCTAGACATCAGGGAATTAACATAGCTAAACCCACCCGATAACTTGTCTCCGGAAGAATGCTCCGCTCCGAAACTATCGGTTTATCAAATAACTCGCACAAGGGAGAAAAAAGGGGGGGCCCCTTCCCCATTTTCATTATAAAAATACCCCTGAAAAGAACTGAATGGAAACCTGCCTGCCTGCCTTCCTGCCAGCCTGTCAGCCCGCAGCACGAACGAACCACGCATGAATCAGCAAGCACCGAAGATCGACGTGGGAGCCGGTCCTGTGACTCAGCCAGCCTGGTGCAGAGAGATGAAAAGCCCTGAGGGAAAAGTGGCGGAGCAGTTTTTTTTTCTTCCTACTGCTACAGCAACGCGGTAACCTAATCTGACTCCCTTCCCTTATTCCTTTACCCTTTTTTCCCCTGTTCCTTCCCTAAAAATAAATCCTTGTAATTTGTTTAAGTTTCAAAACGTGTTAGCTTGCAATTTATGTGTCGTCTCTGAAGCAGAGGCTGAGATTTCCTCATGAAACAAAATATTAAAATAATATCACGGATCACGACAGTGTGACAGCCTTATATCGCTCTTCCAGGATTTCTTTCCAGACACAGGATATTGGAGTCATTTATACAGAAGCTGAGATGTAAAACCTAGAAAACAGTTTGGAGGTTTATAAAATGTTCCAGGAACAAATGATTATGGGAATATCATTCCTGTTAACTTGTTTCTAAGTTGGGAGGTCTTTCAGAAACGTTGGGAATTTAGGTCTCCTGCCATGCATGTTTTGCTTTAGTGTGGAGGATTGGATTTGGGGCAGAAATATTCTCTTGCCATCCGATATTAAAAGTGTGATGCGCCTTATTCTAACCCAACATCAACAACTGTTGTTTAATGCTCATTGTCATACTGTTTGTCAAGAATCAGTGGCGGCAAGCAGACAACCAGGTGACCCATTATATGGGGTAACCCTTGACGAATTACTTGGTCTAGGTGTTTTTATGCGAATAGAAGCTCAAGCCATGCTGGGGCCAGATAAATTAACGGAATCCATGCACTTGGCCGGATGAGCACTTACCAAAATAAAAGCTCCCGGGGGAATTCCCTCTTATATGGGAATCAAGCAGGGGCGAGACGAGCCGTTTGTGTCATTTATAGATAGGGTGGTGAATGCAATTCAAGCAGCAGGATTTCCAGAGCATTTGCACGGAACCACCTTAAAGGAATGTGCAATTCAAAATGGCAATGTCACAGCTTGTAATGTTATTATTACATTGCCTGGGAATTGGACTATAGAGGAGTTATTAGAGCGAATGTCTCAGGTGCCGAGTGGACCACAGGCTATGTTAGTAAATGCAGTTAAGGAGCTGAGCCAGAGTATGAAGGAACAGGCTGTAGCATCTCAAAATCAGGTTTTAGCTGCCCTTGCACCCTTGCAAGCGTCCATTAAGCGGCCTCAGAAGAAAGGACAGTCACAAATTAAATGTTTTCGCTGTGGAAATATGGGTCACATCTGGAAAGAATGTCCCCTCGGAACCGTGTGGTGCCAAAATTGTCACAACGATACTCAAGACTCTGCAGCATGCCAAAAAAAGTCAGGAAACGGGAAGACTAGCACTTAGGGACCCCGCGCAGTGACACAGGTATCGGCCCCCAACACCAATGTTTTTCCAGTACAAGCACAGCAGCCCTGCACTCAGCTACCTTACAGCCAGCCGCAACAGCCTTGTGCCCTTACACCAGTGGGAGTCTCGGGTTGGACTTGGCAACCTCAATAGACTATGCCCTGATTGACACCAAGCCCCAACGAATTCCAACAGGAATTAAAGGGCCCATCGCAATAGGGGCACAAGCTGTTGGAGCTTTGCTCATTGGCCGTTCGTCTGCAACCATGGTGGGACTAAACATTGCAGTGGGACTGATTGATGCAGATTATACAGGAGAAATATACATTATGGTTCAGACACTGTACCCCCCTCTACGTATACCTGCTGGGACTCGCATTGCCCAGTTAATCTCTTTACCTGGCCTGGCTCAGGGACCTGCTATCACAGGTTCACAACGTGGCGAGGGAGGATTTGGTTCTACTGGCCAAATGATATTAGTGACTGTGGACTTAAAGCAGCGACCAAGAAAACAGGTTGTTTTGCAATTTAGAGATTAGTCAATTACTTTAACAGCCTTGCTAGATATTGGTGCAGATGTCACAGTAGTGGCAGCCCAAGAATGGCCACCACACTGGCCCACAGTCATTTCTGCAGATACAGTTGCAAGTGTTGGAGGACTGACACTGGCCAAAAGGTCATTGCCATTACAATTGATGATGGAAGGGCAAACTATATCTTGCTCAGTGTCGATAATTCCTCTTCCAGATGGCGTATCTGCACTGATTGGGCAGGATGTTCTTGCTCAGATGGGAATGGTGCTGACTACAGACCTCCCCTTATAGTTACAGCCATTGCATGGACTTTCCCGATCCCTCTCTGGTGGAAAACTGATGAGCCAGTCTGGGTTGAGCAGTGGCCTTTAAAAAGGGAAAGTCTCCATCACGCACATGAACTAGTGCAAGAGCAGTTTAAACAAGGACATCTTCGATTGTCAACTAGTCCTTGGAATACACCTATTTTTGTTATCAAGAAAAAGTCCGGCAAGTACAGACTGTTACATGACCTGAGAGCAGTCAATGCTCAGATCCACAGCATGGGTGCCTTACAACCTCGCTTGCCAAATCCGGCTATGTTACCTGAAGGTAACATCTGGATTCCTAGTCTGTGGGCCAAGCCTGCTGTGGAACATCTGGCACAACAAAGACAGATAGCAGACTCAGAAGTCCTGGAAGTGATGGTCAAACCTACAGAGACACAATGAGTTATTTAACTGCTTTGTTCTTGTATTTTTCTTTGAAACTGTTGATGCTTTGTAGTACTGAACTGATGATTCCACCAAGAAAAAATATGTGGGTAACATGGGCAAACGCAACTGGTTCTACTGAGTTTTGCCTTGCAATGGCATCTGCCATGGATCCTTTTCGCACCTGCCTGATAGGTATTCCAGGTTTTAATGAATCTTCGTTTGCTCAATTCTCAACCAGTAACTGCAAGAATAGTGTGTCATCAGGTAATTGTTCGGAAAAATTGATCCAAAATCTCCCTTGGGACCCACAAGAATTAAATTTGTTGGGTTCCCAGGCTATTGGCAATGTCACTGGAAATTGGACCCCTACTTGCATAGTATTTGGACCGAAATATGCTGGTAGACCCTACCCAGTAAGCTGGCAGGATATTTCCCCTACTATGGCAGAGTATAGACCGGAATCAGGCTACTGTGGATATAATGACTCTAGTAAAAATGTAACCAGGAGAGGAGCCACTGGGGCAACCCGTAGCTCCGGCCCTATAGAACTAATTTGGGTTAATGATACTGCTAAAGCTTTGCCTTCAGGAATATTTTTGATCTGTGATAGAGCATGGCAGGGAATTCCTCATAATATTGTTGGTGGACCCTGCTACCTAGGATCACTAACCATTTTTGCCCCTCACTTTGGTGAGCTGAGAAATATTCCCATACAGAAGGTACACAAAGAATGCAGCATTGGGCTAGCGCCAACATGTGACGATGGGGTAGAATTATTGAGTGTAGCAGCTAGAACAGCATTAGCCGTATTTATTCCAGGAGCAGCAGCTGGAAATGCTTTGAATAATCTTGCTAAACTAACATGCTGGGCTGAAAAGCAAGCTAATACGACTACTGAGATTTTGGAAGAACTTTTAATGGATCAAAAGAACTTACGACGTGCACTGTTGCAAAACCGAGCTGCTATAGATTTTTTGTTATTTGCTCAAGGTCATGGTTGTGAGGACTTTGTTGGCATGTGCTGTATGAATCTTTCTGATCACAGAGAGAGCATTCATGCCAGCATACGCTATTTGAAACAGCACACACAACAAATACAGCAACAAGTTAGTCCTCTGGATGGTATTATTACTTCTTGGTTTCAAGGTTGGGGATTAACATCTATGCTTTCTTCATTATTGTTGCTAGGGTTGAAAATTGTTGGGATTATACTGTTGATTATTGTTGTTTGTCAGCTCATATTGACCTGTGTAAGGAAAAGTCTTAGTCGCCTAACTACACAAGTTATGATTGTAAAAAATAAAAACGGGGAAATTGTGGAGGATTGGTTACGTGACAAGGGCCACTTAGACATAATGCTGCTGGCCAAAGAGGAGCTGGGAAATCACCGAACTCAGTTAGTCTAATCTACTGATGTTGCATGAACACAGCTAAGTCTTTCTATGGAAAAGCCACAGTACCCTTGGATGTAGCTTGCTTCAAAAGAGGGAACCTGTAGTCATAGCTGAATATGCAAGATTAAGATGTGGGAAATAACAAAGAAGTAAATAATAGAAATTAGCATAGGCTGAGCTAACCTTAAAAGCATTCTCCAACAGTATAGTTAGGTTGCAGAATATGTATTAGGTTATTAAGAACTGTATAAATATAGTGTAGACAATAAAAATAGAAGAAGCTTGTTGATAACTTATATTGAATGTCCAGGTCTTCCCTCGCTGCGACACCTTAGGAATGCTGAGAAGAGAAACAAATCCTATCCCTAGAAAGACACTGCTTAATTCTTCAAAATCGCCTTACCCAAAAAAGAAGCCTGAAGCAAAATTTATAGCAATGGTCCTAACCTTTGAAGGTGTGACAGCTTTACATCTCTCTTCCATAATTTCTTTCCAGACACAGGATATTCATAGAATCATAGAATAGGCTGGGTTGGAAGGGACCTCATAGATCATCGAGTCCAAGCCTTGATCGACTACCGCTGCAGTCACTAGACCATGGCACTGAGTGCCACATCGAGTCTCTTTTTTAATGTCTGCAGGGACGAAGAGTCCACTACCTCCCCGGGCAGCCCGTTCCAATGTCTGATCGCTCTTTCTGTGAAAAAATTCTTTCTAATATCCAATCTGAACTTCCGGCACAATTTAAGCCCATGCCCTCTTGTCTTACTGAGAGTTGCCAGGGAAAAGAGACCAACCCCCACCTGGCTCCAACCTCCTTTCAGGTATTCGTAGAGAGTAATGAGGTCTCCCCTGAGCCTCCTCTTCTCCAGGCTGAACAGCCCCAGCTCCCTCAGCCTCTCCTCATAGGATCTGTGTTCGAGTCCCTTCACCAGCTTGGTTGCCCTCCTTTGGACCTGTTCGAGGACCTCAATATCCTTCTTAAACTGAGGGGCCCAGAACTGAACACAGTACTCGAGGTGTGGACTCACCAGGGCTGAGTATAGGGGCAGAATCCCCTCCTTGGACCTGCTGGCCACGCTGTTCCTGATACATGCCAGGATGCCATTGGCCTTCTTGGCTACCTGGGCACACTGTTGGTTCATGTTCAGCTTCCTGTCAATCCAGACTCCCAGGTCCCTCTCTGTCTGGCTGCTCTCCAGCCACTCTGTGCCCAGCATGGAGCTCCCCATGGGGTTGTTGTGGCCAAAGTGCAGGACCCGGCACTTGGCCGTGTTGAACCTCATCCCATTGGAATCAGCCCAACTCTCCAGTCTGTCCAGGCCCCTCTGCAGAATCCTCCTGCCTTCCAGCTGATCAACACTTCCCCCCAGCTTGGTGTCGTCTGCAAATTTGCTGATGATGGACTCAATCCCCTCATCCAATTCGTCAGAGAAGATACTGAACAGGACTGGGCCCAGCACTGATCCCTGGGGGACACCACGGGTGACCGGCCACCAACTGGATGCAGCCCCATTCAGCACCACTCTCTGGGCCTGGCCCTCCAGCCAATTCCTAACCCAGTGCAGAGTATGCTTGTCCAAGCTGTGGGCTGACAGCTTTCTCAGGAGGATGCTGTGGGAAACAGTGTCAAAGGTCTTGCTGAAGTCCAGATAGACCACATCCACAGCCTTCCCCTCATCCACCAGGCAGGTCACCTGATCATAAAAGGAGATCAGGTTGGTCAGACAGGACCTGCCCTTCCTAAACCTGTGCTGGCTGGGTCTGATCCCTTGTCCATCCTGCAGGTGCTGCGTGATTACACTGAGGATGATCTGTTCCATAACCCTGCCAGGCACTGAGGTCAGGCTGACAGGCCTGGAGTTTCCCAGGTCTTCCTTCCGGCCCTTCTTGTGGATTGGCATGACATTGGCCAATTTCCAGTCATCTGGGATGTCCCCAGTAAGCCAGGACTTCTGGTAGATGATAGAGAGAGGCTTGGCGAGCTCTTCTGCCAGCTCTCTCATCACCCTTGGATGGAGTTCATCTGGTCCCATAGACTTGTGGGGATCCAAGCAGCCCAGTAGGTCACTGACAGTTTCCTTCTGGATTACAGGGGGGCTGTTTAGATTCTTGTCTCCTATAGGCTCCAGAAGCCATCTGTCCTCAGGATAACCCATTTTACTGTTAAAAACTGAGGCAAAGAAGGTGTTAAATACCTCAGCCTTTTCTTCATCTTTGACAATTACATTCCCGCCCATGTCCAGTAAAGAATGAATGTTTTCTTTGCCCCCCCTTTTGCCACTGATGTATCTGTAGAAGGACTTCTTGTTATCCTTCACAGAGGTGGCGAGATTTAGTTCAAGTTGTGCCTTTGTCTCTCTAATTTTTTTCCTACACAACTTAACTGTATTCCTGAATTCCTCTTGAGTAGATAACCCTTTTTTCCATAATTGGTAGGCCCTCTTCTTAACCCTAATTTCTTTCAAAGTCTCTCTGTTCAGCCAGAGTGGTCGTCTTCCCCGCCGGCTCGCCTTTCGGCACACCGGGACAGCCTGCTCCTGAGCTTTCAAAACTTGCTCTTTGAAGAATGTCCATCCCTCCTGGACCCCTCTGTTTTCAAGGGCTGTTTCCCAGGGTATGCTCTGGACTAGTCTTCTGAACAGGCCAAAATCTGCCCCGTCTCTTCCGGAAGTCTAATGTAGAGGTTTTATTGACAACCCTCCTTGTATCCCTGATTATTGAGAACTCTATTATTTCGTGATCACTAAGTCCCAGGCGCCCACCGACCACCACATCCCTCACCAGCCCCTCTCTGTTTGTGAAAAGAAGGTCAAGTGGGGCTCCATCCCTGGTAGGCTCATTTACCAGCTGCATCAGGAAATTATCCTCTATACACTCTAGGAATCTCCTAGACTGCCTCCTCTCTGCTGTGTGGAGTTCCCAGCAGATGTCCGGCAGGTTAAATTCACCCACGAGAACAAGGGACAACGATTTTGAAACATCTGCCAGCTGCCTGTAGAAGAGTTCATCACCCTCATCCTCCTGATTGGGTGGTCTGTAACAGACTCCCATCACAGTATCAGCCTTGTTGGCCTCCCCCCTGATTCTGGCACTCCACAGGCACTCCACCTTTTTATCATCAACTTCAATTTCTATGGAGTCAAGAGACTCTCTAACATACAGGGCTACCCCTCCACCTCTCCTACCCTGCCTGTCCCTTCTGAAGAGCCTGTAGCCACCCATGGCAGCACTCCAGTCATGGGAGTCATCCCACCATGTTTCCGTGATAGCGACTAAGTCATATCTTTCCTGCTGCACGGTGGCTTCCAGCTCCTCCTGTTTGTTGCCCATGCTGCGTGCATTGGTGTACATGCACTTCAGCTGGGCTGCTGGTTTGTTTCTTAACTTGCTCTGTCCACCCTTGGGCTCCTTTCTGGAGAGCCTTGTTTCAACCCCTTCCCCCCTTCGAGCCTAGTTTAAAGCCCTCCTTATCAGTCTCGCCAGCTTGTGGGCTAGAGCTCTTTTTCCCCTGTTAGATAGATGCAGTCCACCTGGTATGCTGAAATTCGGCCCATAGTCAAAAAACCCAAAGTTCCTCTGGTGGCACCAATCCCTTAGCCACCTATTGATATGTTTTTCTGCTCCTATCCTCATTCATCTCCTCTACTGCAGGAACTGAGGCGAACACCACCTGTACTCCTGTTCCACCAACTAATCGACCCAGGGCCTTGAAGTCCTTTTTAATCACCCTGGTACTTCTTCCATTAATGTCGTCACTGCCAGCCTGGACTACCAGCAGTGGGTAATAATCTGAGGGTCGAATTAGCTGAGGGAGTCTCTTAGTAATATCCCTCACCAGGGCACCGGGAAGGCAGCAGACCTCCCTGTGGGATGGGTCCGGTCGGCATATAGGGCCCTCAGTTCCCCTCAGGAGGGAGTCTCCAACTACAATCACCCTTCGTTTCTTCTTCATAGCTGTAGTTGTAACCCGTCTGGTAGATGGGGGGCGAGCAGGAGACCTTTCAGACAGATCTTCCTCTTGTCCGTCCTCTGCCTGATTCTCTGAGTCCAGGGCCTCATACTTGTTTTCTAAGGGCACCTGGGGGGGTGGTGAAGGTTGGGAGGGGATTCTTTTACGTCTCCGATGACGGACCTGTTTCCATTCCCCCCTATCCCCCTGGTTTGCTCCAACTGCCTGATGGCTGGAGGGGCAGGGCTTCACCATCTCCTTCTGGTATTCTTTAGGGGTTGAAAGGGTGTGACTCCACCAGTCAATTTCCCTTTCACTGTCTCTAATGCTTCTTAATCTCTCCACCTCCTCTTTAAGCTCAGCCACCATGCATAGCAAGTCATTGACCTGCTCGCATCGCACACAGACCCCACTCTCACTGTTCTCGGGTCCCAACACCAGGCTCAAACAATCCACCCAGCCAGAGACCTGGACAGCTACGTCCATCTTCATGTTCCTCCTAAGGGGTTCAGTCTGTGTGCATACACTCTTCATCTCGACAGTAACAGTTTTCGCTTTTTTGGAAATAATTGCTGGCTTTGTCCCTCCTGCCTGCGCCAACTGCCTCGCTAACTGTTGCGGTGCTTTCCTGTTTGCCAGCTCCTGTTCGCCGCACTCGGGGTGGCTGGCGCTCCAGGAAACTGCTTAAATACATCTTCTCCGGTCTGGGGATGGCGCCCTTAACAGCTGATTGGCCTCACCGCAGACCCTCCAGCAGAAAGTTGTGCAGCAGCAGGGTCCCAGCAGCCTTGGACTCATTGATACAGAAGCTGAGAAGTAAAAGCTGGAATGTAGCTTGAAGCTCTATAAAATGTTCCAGGGACGGAAGATTATGGGAATATCATTCCTGTTAACATATTCCTAAGTTGGGAACTCCCTCTGAAACGTCGGGAGTTTGGTCTCCTGAAAGCCAAAACATGCCTTAGGAATGCTGAGAAGAGGAAGAAATCCTATCCATGGATAGACACTGCTTAATTCTTCAAAATCGCCTTACCCAGAAGGCAAGACCGAAGCACAATTAAGAGCAATTGTCCCAAACTTTGAAGTTGTGACAGCCTTAAGATCTCTCTCTTCCAGGATTTCTTTCCAGACACACGATATCGGACTCATTGATACAGAAGCTGAGAAGAAAAGCCAAAAAAGAGCTTGGAGTATATGAAATGTTCCAGGGACAAAAGATTATGGGAATATCATTGCTGTCAACTTGTTCCTAAGTTGGGAGCTCTTTCTGAAACGTCGGGAGTTTGGTCTCCTGAAAGCCAAAACATGACTTAGGAATGCTGAGAAGAGAAACAAATCCTATTCATATGGAGACACTGCTTAATTCTTCAAAATGGCCTTACCCAAAAGAGAATCCCGAAGCAATATTAAGAGCAATTGTCCTAACATTTAAAGTTGTGACAGCCTCATATCGCTCCTCCTAGGATTTCTTTCCAGACACACGATAATGGACTCATTGATACAGAAGCTGAGAAGTAATACCTAGAAAATAGCTTGGAGCTTTATCAATTGTTCCAATGAGGGAAGAATATAGGAATTTCTTTCCTGTCAACTTGTTCCTATGTTGGGAGCTCTTTCTGAAACATCGGTACTTTAGGTCTCCTGCCATGCAAAACATGCCTTGGAAATGCTGAGAAGAGAAACAAAAACTGCTTAATTATCCCTGGAGAGACACAGCTTGGTTCTTCAAAATCGCCTTACCCAGAAGGCAAGCCCGAAGCAAAAGAAAGAGCAACTGTCCTAAGTTTTGAGCTTGTGACAGCCTTAATATCTCTCGTGCAGGATTTCTTTCCAGACACACGACATTGGGATCACTGATACAGAAGCTGAGAAGAAAAGCCAAAAAAGAGCTTGGAGCTTTATAAAATGTTCCAGGGACAAAAGATGTCACGGTTTGACAATGGCCCGGCAATTAAACCGAAAAACAGATTTTTATATTAATCCCCCTCTCCTCCCTGATAAGGAAAGGAGAGAGAATAAGGAAAAGAGACTTATGGGTTGGAAACTAAACTACACAACTTTAATGAAACAGGAATGATAAATAGGAAAAATTACTAAATATATACAAATATACAAATATACAGGAAAAGATTGCTCCCACGTTCCTCCCCCCTTTCCCCCAATAACTCTCACGTCACCACTGAGGCTGCAGGGCAGCCCTGGGAAAGTTCAGGCTGGACCCTGGGGTCAGGAGCAGTCAGGAGCTGGAGGCAGGAACACACAGATTCAGGCTGGCACGGTTCAGGACCACAGGCAGACGAACGGATGGAATCCTCCCAGGATGCCGAAGCACACAGGGAAACCCGGTGAAGGAAGGCAGGACGAGAAGCAGGAAGGGAAAGAACAGGAAAAGGAAGGGAAAAGGTGTC
>JAAWXA010000045.1:4629191-4645935 GCA_038090715.1 Florisuga fusca | reverse complement strand
CATCCCATCCCACCCCCTCCTCCTCCTCCAACTCCCCCTGGGCCAGCACAGAGGGAACCACCTGCAGGAGAGGGCAGAGCAGATGTCCCCATGTCCCCAAGCTAGAGAGGGGATATAACCCCTCAGCATGGCTGAACAGCTTCATTTCCAGCAGATTAAAGTCCAATTTTATAACCATAGAATGGTTTAGGGGTGAAGGGACCTTCAAGCTCCCCCAGTGCCCCCCCTGCCACGGGCAGGGACACCTCCCACCAGCCCAGGGTGCTCCCAGCCCCATCCAACCTTGGACACTGCCAGGGATGGGGCAGCCACAGCTTCCCTGGACAACCTATTCCAGTGATTTTCCTCCACTCAGACGTCTGTTTAAAACCTCCTGGCTCTCTCCAGCCTCAAAACACCAGCACAGAACCCCCCCCACCCCCCTCCTGCCCTCCATCAGCTCAGCAAACAGCATCCCAAGGACTCTGGGATTTAGCCAGGGATTTATCCAGACATTCTGCCTGCTCCCAGGGGGTGGCTCCCAACACCAACCTCCAGCTCTCCTGCCCTCCAGGAGGATCAGGGCTTCAGCCCCAGCCCAAGCACCATTGCTTTTCTTCCTCTTCTCTGGGAGCTTCCCAGCCACAGATTCCTTCTCCCTCCTGGGGAAGGGGAAGGGGAAGGGCTCTCCCCCCACCAACACATCTTGGTCCTCGGGGTGATGTGGAGTTACCTGGGAGCACCCAAATCATTGCAAAGGAGCCAAGAGATCTCCCAGAACAGAGAGCAAAGGTCAGTGGGGATGCAAATGTTCCTCCTGCCTCATCCACCTCCCCAATCCCCAAGGGTGCTGTGAACCCACAGCCCAGCAGGCTGCAGCATCTGCACACACACACCTGGAGCTTTCCTCTGGCACTGAGTCCCTGGAGAGCAAAGATTCCACCAGGAAGTGGTTTATTCCCTCTCTGGACACACTTGCAGTAGAACCTGAGCCACCTCTTAGTGGAAGGAGCAAGAGACAGGAGCTCAGAGGCCTCAGAAACGGAGGGGCAGGAGCAGGGGCAGCACCAAAAGGGCTGAAATGCCAAAAGATGAGAAGGAGGAGGACACAGCCCATGGCTCAGGGGAAGTGGTGACCCCCAGACATGGCAGGGAGCATGCAGGAACCCTCTGAAATCATCCCCCCCCCTTCAGCCATGTCCTGGTAACACCAACTGCACCGGGCTGGTGGGACATGACCAGGAGCTAACCACAACCACAACAAAAAAACCCAAAGCACAAGCAGCTCCAGGGCTGTTTCTACACAGAACTGATGCCCAGAGCTGCCCATTTCTTCAGAGGTTCTCAACCAACAACCAGGGGGGGTGGTGGTGGTGGAACCCCCATCCCTGGAGGGGTTTCAAAGCCATGGAGCTGTGGAGCTGGGTTCAGAAAAGTTGGGATTTCAGGATCTTCAAAGGTCTTTTCCCAGCAGAAGGATCAAAGGTGAGGATGTTATTTCCACCCTACAGATGGGGAAAGAGAAGACT
Source organism: Florisuga fusca (assembly GCA_038090715.1). Lineage (NCBI taxonomy): Eukaryota > Metazoa > Chordata > Aves > Apodiformes > Trochilidae > Florisuga > Florisuga fusca. The sequence goes on along the minus strand of JAAWXA010000045.1, from coordinate 4,644,427 downwards.
CCAAGAGGCTGAGTCCCAGCTGTGCAGCACACACTCCATGGTTTCCTTGGATCCACCTCCCCTGGAGCACCTTGCAGGAGCCTGAAGGCATAAACCAAGGCAGGAGGCAGCCTGAGGAGTTGCAAACCACAGAATCCCAGAATGGGTTGGGTTGGAAAGGACCTTAAAGATCACCAAGATCCCTGCCTGGGCCACCTCCCAGCTTGGAGAAGGCTTCATCCCAACCTGAACCTTGGGAGCACCAACAACCTGCCCAGGGAACCCATCCCAGGAAGGTCCCACAAGTGGAAGTCCCCCCCAAATTCAGCAGAATTCTTTGGTCTCTGTCACCCCAATATCACCCCCTAAAGCACCCAGCAACCCAGTTCTGCCCTTCCAACACTCTGGCCCAGCAGACACCTCATTCCACCTCCTGACTGAGCCCATGGTGGGGTTTGGCTTCTCCCAACACCACTGAGCTCTGGATGCAACCCTGGCAAACAGGGATTTCCAGGGGTTTCCAAGGCAAAAGGCTGACTTGCCTTAAAACTCAGGAGTTAGGGCAGCTTTTTGCCTTGGACATGCCTGGATCCTGCCCAGGAGGGTCACCTGAAGGCACAGTCAGAGCTGGGACTGGGATGGATGATGCATCACTCTCCTGTTATGTTCATCTGCTCCATAAACAGCCTCCAGTCCTGACTTACATGAGGTTTTCCTGTTGTTAACGTTAGAAAATCACCCAAAAAACCTACATTTTAGTCTGCCTCACCCAGGGAAGGGGATAAAAAGGGAAAGAGGATTAAAAAAAACCAAACTACAGGGATCTGGTTACAGTCAGACATCTTCATCCCACCTCCCATCCCCTCAGGAGAGGAGACACACAAATCCCTCCTTGTCAGAGCAGGAATAAGGTTTTGGTTTCCAGCTCCAAATTTAACCAGAAGATCCAACCCCAAAAGGAGCCAACCTGCACCCAGGAAAAAGCAGGAACCCAGCTGGCAGGCCCTGGGTCCCCAGCACCCTTGGAGTCACCCTGCAAACTGATGCAAGCCCCTTGCAAAGGCTGAACCCCTTCTCCTTGCTCCACCACCCCCTGGGCTTGCAGAGCTCCAGCAGCTCAATTCCCAGGGATGTTTTGTAATTCTGTACCCAGAGAGAGCTTCATCCCCCCCCCAGGGCCAAACTGCTGCAGGAACCAGGATGGTGGAAAAAGGGAATTGAGAGGAATATTCAGAGCAGCCTGGGAGGGCTCCCAGTACCCCATGGGACTGGTACTGGACTTACTGGCTTTGGAAAACAAGGAAAACAACAACTTAAGTCTTTCCAAGTCACTAGGGAGGGAGAAAATTCTCCTGGCCTAACAGCAGGATGGTTGTGGGGTTTTTTTTTTCCCCCCTCTTCCCTTTTCATCCCCCTGGATGAGGAATCCCCACTGGAAGCCTCACAAAGCAAGGAGGAAAGTTCCTGTGAAATTTTAAGGGGATGGTGGTGAAGCAGATGTAGCAGAGGCTCCCCCTGAGCATCTCACTGGAGCTTTCATCTCCAGCAGGTAACACTCAAGCTCCTTCTCCCATCTGATGTCTCCTGACTCTGGTTCCCAGCACTCAGGCAGGATCAGCCCAGGAGAATGAGTGCCACGTGGGTCTGCAGGAAAGGCAGGATCTTCACTTGACCATTTCAGGCTCTTCACTTGATTATTTCAGGCTCTTCACTTGATCATTTCAGGCTCTTCACTGCTGGGGAGTGAAGAAAACCTGTGCACTGCCCTGTCACACCACCCAGAGGGAATGGCAAGGAGAAAACCTATGGAGCTCTACTGGAATCTGTGGTTCCATCCACTCAGAAAAGATTTGGGAAGAAGAGGGAATAATCAAGTGAGAGAACTGCCTGAGGATGTTGAGTCCACTCAGGGTAAGAAGAAGAGGGGAGCAGGAAGAAATGGAGAACTTGGGGAGGAAAAGCAGCTGAAGATTCCAGGGAAACTGGTCTGCCTGCTTTGGAGAAATCCAAATCCACATGTGGGAGAAAGCAGCAAGGTGAGAAACTCCAAACTGAGCATCAGCAGCTGGAAACAGCTCAGGGTTCCAATCTCAGACTCCAGGAAAATCCATCAAGATTTTCCACCCAAGGAAAGGGACCATCCCCCTCCACCTGCACAGAAACCCAAGTGGCTCCTCCAGCCCCAGCAGTGTGGAGCTCTGCTCCTCTCCAGCACCCAGGAGAGCTGGAAAAGGGCCAGGAAGCAGAGGGCTGGGTGAAGGACAGAGGGTTTGCATCTGCTCTGGTTCTCCAGCCTGAAGAGAGGGAACTGAGCAGGGTGGAGGAGCTGAGCCAGCAGAGGGAGAACACTGGGGTGCTCACCAGCTTTTCCAGCAGGAGAACAAGGGAATGGCAGAGCAGGCACTCAAAGCCATCCCAAAGGAGGGGGTTTGCTTCACACCCCATGGAATTAAGCTCAAGCACTTGAGCACGAGAAGCCCAGGATGCTGAGGGTGCTCGGGGAAGGTGCCCAGGACAAGGAATCAGGAGGTGCCCAAGACAAAGATACTTCCTCTGGATCCCAAAAAATTCCTGAGCCACGAAGTGGGAAAGGAAGGAAAACCTCCAGAGATGAATAAATACACACTTAATAATATTTGCACTGCCCTGACAGGTATCAGGTCTTCATCACTTTGTTATCTGCTGCACAAAGAGCATTTTCCTTGGAAAAAGAGAACCAGGATGCTCAAGCAAATGCCCCAGCAGCCCCCAGGGATGCAGAACTCCACCAGGCAGGAGCTGCTCCACTGCAGCCCTCCTGGTGTTTGGGGCTAAGGCTGCAACTCCATCCCAAGGCAGGAGAAATGCTTCAAGCTACAAGAAAACCTCAGAGCTCCCTGCACTGTGGGAGGACAAGAGCTCTATTTACCTCCTTCTGTCAACCATGAAGAGCTGGATGCACAAAAGCTGAAGCCAAAAAGCCAACACTCCCCAGAGCTGTTTGTGTGCACCCTCACCTCCTTGCCACTCAAACAGGGAGAAGAAAGGAGGATTCCCTGGAACTCAGTTTTACATTTCAACTGGGTTTTTTGTCCTTCCTTTAAACATATGAACCCACAGGGAAGCTGGGGAGGGACTTTTTAGGGTGTCAGGGATAAGACATGGAGGTTTAGATTGGATGTTAGGAAGAAGTTCTTCCCCAGGAGGGTGCTGAGACCCTGGCAGAGGTGTCCAGAGAGGTGGGGGAAGCCCCATCCATCCCTGGAAGTTTTTAAGGCCAGGCTGGATGGGGCTCTGAGCATCCTGAGCTCTGAGAAGGGTCCCTGCCCATGCAGGGGGGGGGGAAGTTTGGAACTGGATAAGCTCAAAAAGGTCCCATCCAAGCCTGAGAATTCCATGATTCTATCTCAAGAATAGAGATAGAATGGAACCAGCAGTGCTCCCAAACCAAGCAACAAGCCAAAAGAGGGCTGCAGGGTCTTCTCCAGCTTTGCAGATGCTGATGGGGAACTCTCTGCAGTCATTTCCCAGGAGGTGGCATCAGCAGAGCCTCCCCCTGAGCACAGACCCAGGGACAGGAACTCCAGGGCTGGGGTGTCTGCCCCTCACCCCAAGATGAGAAAGAAGAAGCACTTTTCTGTCACCTTCACCTCACTCTTTCTCAAGTGGTGTTTCCATCACCAGCAACAGCCCTGAAGTTAAGCACAGACTGAAAAAAAAGAAATAAATCTCAGCCTTGTCCTTTAAATAATAATAATAATAATAATAATAATAATAATAATAATAATTTCTAACAATATGGCAGCAGAAATGCAGCCTCCATGTGCAAGTCACTGAAGAATGGGCTTACACCACCCAAATGTTTATTATTAACTGCTCCCACACACTGGGACACAATGAAAAAGCCACAGACTGGGCACTGAGTCACTGGAAGGAGCCACAAGCAGCTCTCTATCCCAGCCAGCAGCTGGGACAATGACAAAAAGCCCTTGACACCAGAACCTTTCCTAGGGAACTCTGTCACAGCCAGAGCAGGGCTGGCTGGGAGTGCTCAGCACCACTGGGGAGCTGCTGGATGAAGTCCCAGAGCTGTGAGGACAATTGCCACCAGGTACAAACCAGGAACATCCAGGGAAATGAAAAGGACTCCAACAACTGCAGCAGCAACCATCACACTGTGCAGATGAAGAAGGTTCCTGCAGGAATAATCCTCAGGGAATGCTTTCCAGGAGAGGGGGAAGGAGAAAGCAGCTTCTTCCAGACCTAAAACACTGTTGCAGATCTACAGTTTGGTTAAAAACAAGTAAAGGACATGGTGCATGAAGCTATTCCTCACTTAGCAACGTCCTTCAACAGTTTTCCTGGGATTCTAATTCAGGATTAGGTCTTGTCACCCAAAGAGGACCTCACCCTGGTGCTTGCACTGAGCAAAACCATCTGGCAAATAGTTCATCTTCCAAAGAAAAACTCCTTCTGGAAAAAAGCAGCTGTGAAGAAAATAACCCTCCAGACAAGTCCTGTGTGGGCAGCTCTTAACCTCAGTGTCACCAAAGTGCTTGGAGAAGCCACAGCTTGTGACATCTCCCCCTCTCCCTGCTCCTACCAAGCCCTCCCTGGGGTTTCCAGGGAGCTGCCAGGCACACAGATGCAATTCCAGCTCCCTGGCTGCAGGAGGAACAAAGTGGGGTTTGTTTTGAAGCCATTCAATGGGAGTCATGAGTATGTGGGGAATGAATGCAATTAACATATTGATAAGAAGCAGCAGCTCAGGGCTGCACCTGGGACCTGAAATCCCCCCCCCACCAGCCAAGGAGGAAAAGAAACCTGGGTGGGAGTGGGCAAAGAGCTCTGCTCACCCCTTGGGGGCAAAACAAGTGAGTTGGGAATAAAAATCCCACTGCTCAGACCTGGGAAAAGGTGGAAAAAACTCCTCGTGGCAAGTGGCCCACAAAGTGAAACCCATCAGAGAGCCAACCTGAGACAGCTCCTTGGATCAACTTCAAGCAGGCAGGGCTTTTTTAGCATCCTGGATTAAAAAAAAAATAAAAATCTTAACTTTTAAAGGCTGCTGAGGAGCTGGCAGCAGGGAGAGGCAGGGCTGTGAAACAAGAGCACCAGAGCTTGCTCTGCCATCCCCACACTGCCACTCCAACTGCAGGGAAATGGCTCCCAGCTTTAGGGTTCCCAGTTTTAGGGATGAGGAAACACAGTTCCACCTTCTTGGAGCAGAAAACAAACAAACAAACAAACAAACAAAAAAAGGATTAAAGCACCAGGTAGATCTAAGCCTTTCCCTACCCCTCCAGGTTTGTTTTTTTTTTCCTGCCTTGAAACAAAGCTCAAAGAACACAACAAAACACACAAGAAGGTTGGAAAGGGTTTTGCAGTGCTGGGTGAAAAATATCCAAAGAACAAGCAATTTCTGCTTCCTCCACTCCTGGGCAAATCCATGAGCATGGACACAGCCATCCTGGATTTTAAAAGGCCCTGGAAATAAACTGAGAGCAAGTGTTTGCACTGCTGAACAGCAGAAGGTACTTGCAGCAAGGAAATTCTCTCCATCCATGCAGGAACTTCCCCACGGGCAGGATCTGGAGCAGAAAAAGGCAAACAGCCTCGGGCTCAGGGGGTGAAAGGAAATGTGTGAGTGCCAGGCCTGTCCCCTGCCTGTCAGAGGAAACAGGAGGCTCTGCCTGGGATGTGTGGGGCCAGGAATATTGTCCTGTTGGGACACTGAAGGCAGAAAAAAAAAAATAAAAAAATGCAGCAGTAGCCAGGGGGGCTGGAAGAGGGGGTGAGAGCAGTGCCAGCCCTGCCTCAGGAAATGGGGGTAGGGAGAAAAAAAAGAATAAAAAAGCTTTCCAAAAATCCAGCAGGAAGCCTTCCATCCTGAGAGCACCTGGGACACAGTCTGCCCATTTCAAACAGGCTCATACCAGCTCCCAGTTCTCCCTTAAATGATATTTTCCAAGGGGGGGGCAGTGCCATTTGCAATGATGAATCCTCCCTGAGCCAGCACTCGTGTCAGCTGAGACACAAACCAGCACATTGCAGGGAAGAAAAGCTCCAAGCTGGAGAATCACTCCTCTGTTCCCAGGCTGGGAGCCCTCAGTGTGAAAAAAAAGAAAAAAAAACCCCAACCCCAACCAACCCCCCCNCCCCATCCTGCACAGCTCATCCTGCCTCCACACCCCCCCAAATCCCAAAGTCTCTCCTACCAACTGCAACCAACTGAGCACTCTGGAAGGGGCAGCACAGGACTGGATTCCAGGGGCTCTCCTGCCCCAGAATCCCTGCAGCCTGCAAGAAGGCCAACTCTGGGCAAAGCCAGGGGAGAAAGAACCAGGCCAAACTTTCCTTTTCCAAGGAAGTTGCTTTATAAAGCAAAGATAAAACGGGGAAGGAGCTGGTGAGCTGCTCAGCCACACAACCAGCTGTGGGTTTCCAGAGCTCCTGAAGTGCTGCAGCTTGCACTGGCAGTCAGGGAAGGGTTTTTTGTTTTTTTTTTTATCCCTGAAAATCCAAACCTTTCAAAAACCCCTGAAGTTGCAGAGCAAAGCAAGCCACTCAGGAGAAATGGAGATAAAATCTCTGAGGACAAGATGGGCCCAGGCAGCAGCAAAGGAGAAGGGATTTCAGTGTTTTCAGTTGTCTCCTCCCCTTCAGCAGCCACAAGGGAACAGCCTGAACACCAAGCAAAGCATTTCTTTCTCCTCTCATTTCTTGGAACTATTTTAAGGAATTCAGAAGAAGTGACTAACAGTGAGAAGTAGAAAAGAATATTCACCAGTTCCCAGACTTTCACAAGAGCTCATCCATCTGCTGGGGCAGCCAGCAGGAATCAAACTGCAAAGCAAGACCCAGTTTGGGAGCTGGGAGCCAAGTGAAACGATTGCAGCTTGCTCCAAGCTCCAACCATGCCAATCCTGGAGACATTCAAGCTTCAAGGAACAGGAATGCACAACATTAACATATCACAGCCATCCAGAGGCTGGTGGCAGGGACAAAGAGCTGGGAGCAATGGGATTTCCCCCGAGACAAAAGCAGCTTGACAGCCCAGAGGCAGGGAGCTGGCCCACCAGCTGCTGCCAGAGCAGCACTTTTAACTTCCCAGTCTCTCAGCCCTGGTTTCTAATAGATTTTTTTAAGCCTGGTGATTCCCTGAGATGCTTCAAGGCAGACACTGCATGGCTTGGGTTCTGGGTTTGGGGTTGTTGTTGGTTTGTTTTTTTTTTCCCCACCTGCAGTCCCAGGGTAACCATCAGCATTCCCTCCAGGAAAAAAAAAATAAATAAAAAAACCCCAAAAAACCCCAAAACCCAACAACTAACCCACCCTTTTGAGCAAAACCCCAACTGTCTCTCAGTGAAACCATCAAGGAGCAGCAACAGAAACCTCAAGCATCCTCAGGGCTGCATCAGTCAGCACCCCAGGGGGTGAAAATCTTGGCTGAAATGAAGAGCAAATCACTTCCTCCCTGGTGGATGTTCCAGCACAGGGGCCCTGAGTGTGCAGCAAAATGGCAAAAGAGCTGTGAGGCTCCCTCCTCGAGTCTGAACCCCAGGGACACCCGAGTGAAGTTTCCTTTGCAAAGAAGAAACCTTTCCCCACCAACCTCTCCTCTCTGAACGGGCTCCAAGGTCCCTGAGCAAGGAGGTGCTGCTCCATCAGCTGCTGCCCCTGCCCCTCAGAGGCCAACAGCTCCCAGGGGAGGTGAAGCAAGCAAGGGAGGAGGCTTGGAAATCCACCAGGACAGAGGGGGTTGTGGTTTTAAGGCAACTGCTAAGCTGTATTTTTCTAACACCTTCCACTGATCTTCAGACACTGCAGCCCAGGACAGAGCTGCTCTGTCCACTTCTCCTCTCTGCCTTCCCCCCCCTCCTCTGTTGCTCTGTTCTCACCCCCCCAGAATGAACTCATCCATCCATCCAACCAACCTCCACCTTCACTGTTTCCCTGGAGCCTGCCCACTGGGGAAGCTCTGTCCCTCTCCACCCCCCAAAATTCCTCCCTAAAGCCCCAGCTGGAGCACCCCAAGGTGTCCTGCACAGCCTAAAAGTCCTGATTGCATTCCAAAAGTTGGTCAGGAAAAGGGAAATCACCATCTCAGGACAGGCTGGAAGAGCTGGAACAAGGTGAGGATGTCAAGTCACATGAAATACTCAAGTTCTCACAGAACTCAAGTTCACACCTCCACATTTTGCAGTGTTTTCCCCCCTGTACAGATCTGCTTCCAGCACTGGAAGTGCTCAGGTATCAGCTGGAAAATGGGCTCACCTTTGTGCTCAGGTGATGCCATTTATACAGACAGGGCTCCAAATTAAAAAACAAAAAAAAGAGATAAAAAATTTATAACTGCATTCACTGCCATGGTGAGCAGCTGCAGCTCCTGCTTCAGTTCTTCAACTGTTGGGTGGAAAATTCCCCACTGCTGAAACTCCAAAGATGGTCAGAGAGCCTGGCAGACCCTCTGAGCACTCTGCTAATGCTCCTCATTACTTTTTGATCCAAGCAAGACCCCCAGGGTGGGGGAAGTCTGCCACAGGTGACTGCAACACACCTGCACCCCAGGAAGATTTCTTGTCTGAGGGAAATCCTGGCTGCCCCATCCCTGGAAGTGGTTCCAAGGCAGGTTGGATGGGGCTGGGAGCACCCTGGGCTGGTGGGAGGTGTCCCTGCCCGTGGCAGGGGGGGCACTGGGGGAGCTTTAAGGTCCCTTCACCCCCAAACCAGTCTGGGATTTGCTGATTCTATGATTCAAAGCTCACTCCTCACTGAATTTTGGGCAGAGTTTCCCAATTAACAACCCTCCTGGGGAGGAATCAACCACAAGAGGAGCCTTTGAGCTGCCAGAGCCAAACTGCAGGTGGGTGGTGCCACCAGAGCCCCCCAGCTCCAAACACAGCCCAGCTGCCTGCCAGGAGGAACAGAACCAGCAGGGAGAGGCCAAGGAGTCACAGACTGAAATGGTAGTGAGGGGGCTGAGGCTGGGCACCAGACAAAGCCTTCTAAGAGGAAGGGTAATTAAGTGTGGGACTGGATTGCCTGGGGGGAAGGGGGGGGCCCAGGAACTGCTGCTCCTGAAGGTTTGACAAGCAGTGGGAAACATCTGTCACACTGACCCCACGTTGGGGAGGGGCTGGATGAGCTGGCTGTTCAACCAACAACTTCCTGAACACCCCCCACTGCTCTACTTCAGACTGTTCCCATCCAGGAGGTGACAAGAGCCCAGAAATCACTAGTGTTGAGAGCACAGCACAAGAAGGGGGAAGGCTGATCCAGAGCAGAAGGCACTGATGGGAACTCCTCACCTTGCTCTGCACCCACTCCCACCCCACAGAGGGGGCTGCAGGTTCCACATGCTAGCCAAAAAGGCCACCAAGTTCTCTGCCCCTCCAAGGCCTCAGCTGAGACACGACCCACAACTTTTTTTACCTTTTTAACATTTTCCTCCTCCTCTTGGCGTTTCTCATAGTGTGAGAAGTCATCAAAGATGGAGGTGGTGTGCTTGTAGGTGGCAATGATTTTCAACACCTGCTTAGCCTTTTCCAGAGGCACCTCCTGAGTGTCCCTGGAGTTGGTGACGGGTTTGTTCTCGTTGTTCTCCAGGCGGATGTGCCGCAGTTGGCTGTTGGGAACGTCCTTGACAAAAATCCACCTGACGTCAAAACGTCCCTTCCATTTGTCCTGGGACCACACCCCTGCACACGTGTTGTAGTCCACGGCAGATTTCATTTCTGCCACCCCACAGAAGTGACCACTGCCATTGACACTGAAGAGTAAGTAGAGGGGGCCCTTCCCGTTGAGGGAGCGGTAGGCAGTGTCCAGTCTCTTGTTGCCGTGCTCCGTGCTGCACCAGATGTTGTATTTGATGGATCTGTGGATGTCATCCTCAGAATAACTCTTGATGATGAAAACCCGACCGTGTTTTGGGTTCCAATCGAAATCCTTGGGGTTGTAATTGTTGAGGGATCTCAATTTCTCCAGGACCGGATGAGGTTCCGCCAGAGCGGTCCCGGGGCTGGGTTGGGATTGTCCCCCCCCTGCTCCCTCCACTCCGTTCTGACTGAACCCGTTGCCACGGTTCCGTGGGGCCACCCAACGGGTGGGCTGAGCTGCTGGCTGGGGGGTGGGCAGCTGAGGGGCTTGAGGGGGTGGTGGGGGCAGTGCTGGGGGCTGCTGCCCACCGGGTGCCTGGGCCACCACCACCGGGGGGCTGGAGTTGAGTTGGTGGCCCCCGGGCTGGGGGGAGCCCTGGGCTGGCTGCTGAGCCAAGGTCTGGACTAAAGCTTGGGAGGGGGTTTTGGCCACCGGCCCTTTGTTATCCCAAGTCCCAATATCCATGTTGTGTTTGATGGGAGGAGGGGGGAGGCTGGAACCTGCCATCCCATTCTTGGTCTTCAGCTTGGGCTGCTGCTTGGCAGGTTTGCTGGCAATGTCAGCCCAGGAGGTGGGTTTGGGAGGAGCAATGGTGGCCGGGGGCAGAGTGTTGGAAGCCACCATGTTATTGGTGATGGCTCCACTCCCCACAGCAGAACCCACCACTTTGGGGACGCTGTTGGGCACCTCTGTGCTCCCCAGCTTGAGAGCAGCCATCCCTTGGTCGATGGTGTTCATGCCAGGAGCTTTGTTGAGGGTTTCATTAGCAAAGGCTGATTGGCCATCGATCATGGCTCCCCCCAGGGAGCTGGGGGCATAGGCATAGCTGCTGCTGTAGCCAGAGCTTTGAGTGGATTGTCCCTGAGAACTGTTATTCCCCCAAGCTGAGAAGTCAATCCCACTCGGGAAGAAGTTAAAGCCGTGCTGCCCCAGGAAAGGGGTGCTGCCAAGAGCCCCTGGCTGCCCAAACATGGCATCTGGGAGGAAGTGGGGCTCCCCGTTGCTCAGCTGTCCGTAGGAGGTCAGGTAGGGCATGGGGGGATCCCCCCCAGTGGACCAGGCAGCTTCACCTAAGGAGTAGGAGAATCCAATGGAAGGGCTGTAGTAGTTTGGTAAGTAGGAATCAGACATTGCAGTGTAGGCATTGTTCTGTGAGGAGAAAAACAAAACAAAACAAAAACAAACAAAAAAAAAAAACACAACAAGCACCCAAAAAACCCCAGAAAATAAGCACTTAACAGTTCCAATGAGTCAAAGGTAATCCCAAGGGATGGGGGAATAAAAAGGCTGGAAATGCCTCCCCCTGCCCCACCCCACCCCTACCTGAGGGCTGGGCAGATAAACAGGCCCAGCCTTGAAGCACCTTTTTTGTTAGAAGTGCTCCCAAAACTCTCTCCTTGCCAGGAGGAGGGAACAGAAAGCCTGAACAAGCTTCCCACGGCCGGACGGGCACCCGGCGTGTTCCCAGAGCTCCTGCTCAGGCTCAGATCTTGCCCAGCATCCAACTACTACCTCCTATTTTTTGTAGCCACAACTAAAGAAAGCTTTTCTTGCTTGGGGAAGCTGAATTTTGCTGTTGGGAGGGGAAAGGAAGCTGAGAGAAGTGGAATATGAAGGGAAAAAAAAAAAATAAATCGAGAGAGATCTGCCCCAACCCTTCTCTCAACCTTATTACCCCTGAGAGCAGCTTTATCCCCCCCCAAGTTCAAGTTTAAACACTACAAAAATCTGCAAGCAAAGAGGGAAATTTCAAGGCTCATCCTCAAAACACAAAGTGCTGCAGTGCTGGGGGCAAGGACTGAACAAAAATGTACCTGGAAAGGGGAAGTGCTGAACAGGGGGGGGGAGAGCAACCCAGCACAGAGGTTTGGGATTTGGGGATAAAAAAAAAAAAAAAAAAAGTGCTCGCTTGGCTTCCCTTTTAACACCCCAGTAGCCTTTAGGTTAGGAAAAGCAAAGCCTCATTTTGCAATTAGGGAGCTTTCAGCCATCACAGCAAGATTTGCTCGTGTGGAAAAGCAGCTGTGGCTTCTGCAGGCAAACACCTCCACCCCGGGGGGACAGGACATTGTCACCCAGTAATTGGGAGCTGGGTGCAGGCAGCCTCCTGCTCTCCACACCAGCCCAAGGCAGGGGAGATCTCAGTCAGGTTTCCTGGTGAAAAGCTTGGCTGGCAGCAAGTTCCACTCCTTTTTTTTTTTTAATTATTTGTTTGTTTTTGTGGTAAATCCCGTTCTCACGTGGCAGCTGAGGCTCCCAGAGGACTTTGTGCCACCCTGAGATGGCTCTGGCACCCTCCAGCCAGAGCTGGTTTGCCTCTCCACCTTCCAGTGAGGCAGAAGCAAGCAAAAGGTCTGGGGGGAACTCAGCCTGGAGTTACCAAAATTAAGAAGCAAAATTGAACATCAGGTGCTCAGAGACCAAGTTTTTTTGGTGCTCTGGAACACTGGAAAGGTTTTGGTGGGTACAACGTGTGACTGCATTAAAACTCTCTCCAGGTTTGTTCTGTTTCCCCCAAAAACAAGGGGTTTGGGGGTCCCAAAAAACAAGGAACAAAACTCAAGTCTTAGCCAGGGCAACAATTTTAACTGAGGAAACTCAGCCCAACCCCACAACAAGTGTCTGTGGGGGTTGGATCTGTCCACCAGCAGCCAGGCTGCCACTCACCTCATCTGTAAAGCAAATGAAAGGAACTTCAAATAATAAATGACTCTTTTGAACTAACAAACCCCCTCAATTATAAAACTCACAACCATCCTCTGCTGGGAAGGAGCTTTCATGAATGGGACAGCAACAGGGCAGCACATCACCAGAAACTGGAGCCTTGCAGGCTTCTCCCTCCCAGAGCATGAAGCAAATCCCTCTCAGATGTCCCTTGTCACCTCGAAGCATTTCCTGACACTCTGGAGCTGGTTTAACCCAGCCTGGAGTGAGCTACCACCTGTAGAGCCTTCCCCAGGGCCAGTCCCCTGGTGAGGAGGGGGCAGAGGAGTCCCAGAGCTGCTCAGAGGGGGCTGAACACAGGGGGGGTCCTGCTGCTCAGCCCCTGGGTCTCTGGAGCCCCCTCATCCCCCTGGCTCTGCCACAGCTCCTGAGCAGCAACTCAAACCTCTCACCCTCTCCCATGACTGAGGCTTTTCCTACAGTTATTTCCCCAGATTCACCCCCCTCTTCCCCTTGGATTCCAAGCAGGGTTTAAGCTCCTTGTTGCTACTGAGCTCTTGGGTGGATTTTTTTTTTGTTTGGGGGTTTTTGGGGGGTTTTTTTGGAACTGTTGAAGAATCCCTCCCTGCAAATCCCTCCCTTCCCAGCTGGAAAACACACAAACACCTCATCTCCCAGGCTGGTGAGCTGGTTACTCCCCCCTGGAGGAGCAGCTGCCACCCAGTTATACCCCCTGGACACCTCCTGCTCAGGGGGAGAGCTCAGCCTGACCCCAGAACCCACTGGGGTTACTGGGAGGCAGTGGGATGCACTGAGTTCCTTTTCCAAGGAACTCCAAGTTCCTCTTTCCAAGCTCCTTCTCCCTTTCCCATCTGCAGAAATGAGGTGCAGGCTTTGCTGCCTCAGGCCAGGAGAGAGCTGAGCAGAACCAGCAGCCCCTGGAGGTTTGGCTCCTGTTCTCCCAAGTGTCTGACAAGCAAGGCAGGAGGGTGAGGGACTGAGAGAAAAATCACCCCAAAGCTTCAGTCCAAGTGAAGACAAGGCTTTTCCCTCCTTCCTCCTGGAGCAGCAGCTCTGCTCCCCCTCCTGGGCCAGCCCCACACACTTCCTTCTTTTTCCAATGGGTTTTTTGACCAGTTTTACAAGCCAAAAAAACCCCTAAAGATTCAGAAGTTCCTCAGCAAACGTGCAGAAAGGGGCAAAACATTGTGTTGCTGCTGACACTGCAGTGACCTTGGTGCTCCTGAGGAGATGGAAATGGAACTGAACTGGGCAGGAAGTGCAGCCCCATGCAGAAGAAGCTGGAAATTGGGGATTTTAACTGCTGGGATAAGAAAAAAGCCCCAGGGAATGATTGCTAGCAGAAAAGTAGCTGGTTTTATCCTAGACTGGAGAAAAGAATCACACCCTCTCCCTCTGTGAGGGTGAAATTTGGGCTTTTAAAGTTGTTGGGGAGCTGAATGGTGTGAGGGAGCTTCAAGAATTCAGTTGTGAAGAGCTCACAGGAGCTGAAGGGAAGTTTTAGCCTGGAATCTTCAGCACAAACTGGGACAACACTTGTTGAAAACCCAACTGAGACAGAAACTGTTCTGGGAAGAATCACTATTAGATGAAAAAACCCAAAGATATTCCTGGGAAAAATGCTCTAAAAATGCAAAAAAGGGCAGAAGAAAGCAGCTTAATTTCACTCCTCACAACTGGAAAGAGAAACCCAGGCAACAAACTGGGTGCTCCAGTGCTGCTGCAGGTGTTGATCTAGAATGCTCCCTTGTCCCAGCTGCCAGGTGTCACTCTCCTACTGAGCATCAGGAAAACCAAACAAAAAGCTGGAGCTGGAGCTGCTGATCAACAGGATGAGGAGCTGGAAGTCTGGCTCAAACTCCCCAGAGCTCAACTCCTCACTAAAGTTCCCAAAAAGTCTCCACAGCCTTTATCTCACACGTGTTCTGAGGGGTTTTTGGGGTGAAAAATAGAGGGGAAACCCCCAAGAGGAATTTTCAGTTCCCTCAGGGGAGAGGTAAGAAGGTTGAGAGGATTCTCCAAAAGCCCTGGGAAGGAATTTCACCAGGAGAAGGAGGGCAGCTCCTTGGCAAAGAGAGGCAGCAAGCAGTGAGGAAAGTCACCAGAGTCAAAGTGAAAGAGCAGAACTGGTGACAGGATGGCAGCTGTGGTGGAAAAAAAAACAAAAAATGGGCTGAACACCAACTGTAGGAAGTTCTTACATCCTCCCAAAGTTGCTAAAAGCTTCACAGCCTCACCCACCAAAACCTCAGAGCACTTCTGGGGTATGTACAGAGCAGGGAGTGGTGGGAGGGAAGGGGGAAAAGAAGGAATTAACTGCGAGGATGCCGAAGGAGAGAGCTCAGCAGGCAGCCCCGGGGCTCTGGGACCTTCCTGCCCCTTAGGTACTCACCGGCCGGGCCTGGGGGCTCAGGTAGGGTTCAAAATCATCGTCGTTCAACCCATCCTTCTGGTGCACGGATCCGTTTTGCACTGAGGGGGAGACGCGGAGCGTTAAGGCCCAACTCTGGAGCCCAAAGTCCGAGCTCGGGGGGCGGCCCCGGGATCGCTCTCAGCCCCGAGCTGCTCCCACCTCAACCTCAACCTCAACCTCCCCAGCCCCTAAACCCAAAGCTCGCAGCTCAGGGCTCCGTTTCCTCCCGGCCCCTCCGCTGCCAACCAGCTCCCCAGGAGACCTTCCCCTCCTTCCCCCCCTCCCTTCCCGCCGGGATCCC